>JANBOJ010000221.1:0-27408 GCA_027574685.1 Coemansia erecta
TATAAGCAATTACAAAAAAATTAACACCAACCATTTTGTATTACAAAGCAGCTTCACTAATGTTGCGTCTGACTTGAGAAAACGTGTATTGTGATATAATCTTCAGTTTTGACATAGCATAAATTAATGTGGGACACACATTGCTTCATGTCACATCATTTTATCACTATTTTCAAAGGCTCTGTAAAAATCCAGTCAAAAAGTCAAGCTCATCGCGAATTTTTGCACGAGTTTCGGCAACATCCTCTTCTTCCTCGCCGTCCCTTGCAGCCCTGCTTCTCCTCCTACCTCTAGCGCCCTTCGGGCTCTCCAGCGTCTCAACAGCCTCCTCGCCATCGACCAGCAGTTTTACGCGCTCCTCCAGCTCCTGACATGCCTTGCGCAGCACATCCACCACATCTCCTGCGCGCCCATTGACCAGCAGCGCCACGAAGTGGCTTGACCTATCTGTGGCCGTCTCGCCGTTAGCTCGGCACATGCGGCGGACGTAGGCGCCCACGGTGCGCTGCACGAGCAGCGACAGGACACAGACAAGAAAGAGCCAATGGACCGTGCAATCTGATTTGGCAGGCGGCAGCGCTGTCATTAGGAACTGAGCTGTGCGCTCAACTCCCGGCTGCATTTTGGCCAACATGCGGCGCGCCCCGCTCCTATGTCCCTCCTCCTGTGCCACAGGGTCAATGAAGCGGTACCACGAGAGCAGAAGGTAGCTCAGGACATCCACGGCCAAGGTGTCGGCCGCCATGAGGTCCACGAGAGCACACATGTTGTGCGGCGTCATGTCGAGCGCCCATTTGGCTATCTCTTGAACACAGTTGTTCCGGGCCACTGTTTCCAAGATGGTCGTGGCAGAGAGCATGTCGAAGAGCAGGCGGACCACTTTTTTCTCTTCCTGCAGGCACCGGCCGTGCGAGACAATCTGGAAGCACTCGGAGATCCGGCTCATAAGCCGTTTCGGGTACGAGACACAGCCAGACGAGGAGAAGCCCTCGGAGACAATGCGCATAAACACGGACTGCCAGGCGTCCGCCGCATGGGCCGCCAGGTCGGCGCACATCTGCTCGAGCAGCAGGCCGACGAGCATCACGCGGCCACGGTACATTTCGTGTTCCAGCCGCCCGGTATTCCCGCCGCCTCCACTGCTCGGTGCAGAAGAGGGCGGGGCCATCAGCTCGCCTACATAGTCCCAGAACTCATCGGCCATCGCTTCAAACCGCCTGTCGAACCACGGACGCATAAACTGTGTTTTTACGGAGGCCAGATAGCCCAGCACGCTCCTCTGCGACTGCACGATGCCTTCTCGCCGCTCGTCATCGATGGTCCAGAGGGCACTGTAGTCGGCGGGTAATTTTCCGGCTGTGGAGGCCTGGATCAGGTAGCTGCTGCGCTGCTTAAGCTCGCCCTCAATCGTGGAGGTCGGGCGGAAGGCGCGGAGTAGGTTGTCCACCAGAGAGGCGTTTTGCGCTAGCGATGGTGCGCCCAGGGTTGAAAGGAAGCGGATGCCGTCTTCGTAGCGGTTCTCCTCAAGCAGCGAGTTAGCGATGGTGCAGAGCGACACGACGGGAATCGACTGGCCGTTGGTAGAGAGAGAAAGTTGTGCGGGCCGCGGCCGAAGGGGCGTGTCTTCGGTCGACTCGCTGTGTGATGGTATTGTGTATCTGACGATGAACTCGCGCAGCTCGAGCAGAGATGGGTCCTCGTGATATATCTCCTGGCACTGGCTCAAGCTGAGCGACGTGTCAGCGGAAATAGTCTTTGAAAACTAGGTTGAAAAGGGAAGATGATCCGGGTTGGGGTTTTAGGCATGTCTGTTGATTGTACTGATGCAATATCGATGGTTATAGGCAGTGGTTATATAAAGAGCTTACATGTTTAGACTCGTGAATATGCATATTTTGTATGTGTTAGAAACGAAATGGGTGGGTTGACAAGGCTCGACGAGAAGCGACATCCTGATCTAGAGCGCTTAAGCGGAGATGCAAAAATTACTCTGCTAGACTAAATCAGTCCATAGTCGTCAAGCCACAACTATGGCAATCATCAGTTGATCTGCTGCATCCCGAATTCTGGAAACTCAGATCGAAATGGTTCAATAACCGGCTTGCTCGACTTTGCTTCTATATTCAACTAAAAGCTACTTCAATTAATTAAAATCTTGCCAATGCGTCCGACGCCGCGTGCACTGTGTGCTCTGGTCGCGTCGGCAGCCCTCTACGGGTCCTGCCTAGGCTCAGAGTCACCACCAATCCGCACGCGCCTCCATTCCGACTTTGCATCTCCGCCCCTGCTTCTCGAGCTCGCCGAGGCAATCTCAGCGCACAATTCCAGCTCCTATTTTCCCTTTATCCTCAAACTCGCGCACAACCGCGAGCTCTTTGCTGACTCGGACGCCGCCGCCTACCGCACGGCGCAGACCTGGGTCACCGAGTCCCATTTGCTCGAGCGCTTTGCCCGAGAACTCGTGCAGCTAGAGCTCGCCACGCACGTATATGCGCCCATGGTGGCCGCGCAGTACCAGATGTACGACGCTATGGTGGTGCCCGATCTCGTGCGGGCGCGCGGCGAAAGCGAGTTCGACGCGGGCTGCTCCGTGTGGGCGCAGTTCAAGGACCGGCAGGCGTGCTCGGTCGGGGCGCTGGAGAAGATGCTCGAGGTCGAGACGTTCTACGGAGACACTTATGTGGAGCAGGCGCAGGTTGAGCCCGAGGTGCTGGCCCTCGACCACGTGTACCCTGCGAGTAACAGTGGCTCGCCGCCGCCGCAGTCCTCACGCGTCGTTGCGCTCTACGCGGACCCGCGCGCAGAGACGTTTATCGAGATGCACGACTACCTTGCGGCGCTGGCAGAAAACTCCGAGATCACGTATGTTTTGCGCTACCGCCCCTGGGCGCCCGATGGCGGGTCCGCGGACGGACACCCTGCGCTGGGGCTGTCGGGGTATGGCGTCGAGCTGGCGCTCAAGAGCACAGAGTACAAGGTTATCGATGACCGCGAGCTGAACTACAAGGACTCAAAAGATACGCCAGCAGCGACAGCAGAAAAGACTGTCGACCCGCGGGCGGCCGGCAACGGGACATATGGCGGCCGCGAGTTTGTTATTTTCAAGAAGGAGCGCGAGGAGGAGGCGGTTGTCAAGGGGCTTTCTGAGAAGCAGGTGGCCGACCTGGACATTCAGGCGACGCAGATGGTCTTGTCAGCAGCCCCTGCCCGGCAGCTGGCGATGCTCAAGCAGCTGGCGCAGAACCTGCCGCGCTACGCGCACCACCTGTCTGCGGTGCCGCTGAACAGCACGCTGGCAGCCAAGATCCGCAGCAATCCTCCGTCGAGCCACCGGGCCCGGGTGCTGATTAATGGACTGGAGCTCGACGCTGACGATACAAACCCGTTCAGCCTGCTCGAGCACCTTCGCAGGGAGAATGCAGTTATCAGCGGACTCGAGCACCTGGGCCTTGCGGAGCACCAGGCGGTCGACCTGCTCTTCGCTGCCGACGCATCGATTGACGCGGCAGATGACAACGCGCGGCTGACATTCGATGTGCGCGACAAATCGACGGCGCAGAAGACTATCTGGTGGCTGAACGACCTGGAGAAGGACAAGAGGTACGCGGCGTGGCCGGCAGACCTGCAGAACCTCAGGCGCATGGCCGGCCCCGGCATGGTGCAGCGGCTGCGCAGGAACCTCGTCCAGGTGCTCTTCGCCCTCGATCTCGCGGAGCCGGACTCGTGGGTGCTTGTGCTTGAGGAGCTGATGGCCAATGTCGAGCACGGGCTGCCGATGCAGTTCGGCATTGCGCCTCTGATCAACTACGCGGCGTTGGACCAGCGGGCGGCGGCGGACACTATGGCGAAGCTCGTGCTCTACCTGCGCCGCGCGTTTGGCCGCAAGGAGTGGCAGTCGGTGGTAAAGGGCGCGCTCGTTGCGCACTACCGCGGAAAGAACACTGGCAGCGCCTCGGCGACCACGTTTGCCGAAAGCATGCAGGGCATCTACGAGGCGTACATCAAGTCACATGATACCAAGAAGGGTCGCAGTCCGCTCACTTGGGAGCAGATAGCGGCCATCGAGCCGCCCAGTGGAGGCGACCAAGGCGATGACGACGACAGGGATGACGCGGCCTGGCTTGCGCAGCGCTGGGGCGACACGGTGGCCTACTGCCGACGCCTCGATCTCAGCGCGCTTTCGCCCAGCCTGGTCTTTGTCAACGGCGAGCAGTTCTCGATGGGCAGCAACTACCAGCAGCACGTGTTCGGGGCGTTCCAGATGCAGACGTGGGAGATGGCGCAGAAGCTGCGGTCCGGAGAGCTCGCCGCCGATGACGATATCCCCGAGTTTGTGTACGGGCGCGGCGCCTTGCCCGGGCGCAGCACGCTTATCTACGTGTCGGACGAGCACCCGCTGCGCATCCTGCCCCTGGGCGCACCGGCGGCAGTCCAGTGGATGGACAGGAGCGTGAGGTATCTCGGCAGCAGTGATGCGGAGAGTGTGGAGCAGGTCGTGTCGATGTGGGTGGTCGGCGACCTGGCCTCCGGGCGGGTGCGCCGCGTGGCGGCGGACGCCCTGGCGGCGATGGCGAAGGACGGGCGCATCCGCGTCGCCCTGGTGCACGCCTCGCAGGCTGCGTCTGCTGAGGAGATCGGGGATCAGGAAAATCAGGATGAGGATGAGGGGGAGGAACACGAGGGGTACGACGTGGACGCCCCGCAGGTCATCCACCAGCTGGTCGCGTCGGGCGTTGATGCAAGAGCGGTGCTGGCGTACCTCAGTGGCGCCTCTGATGCGGCTGCCGAGCTTCTTGGCGAAGACAAGGCGGAGCTGCTGCAGCCTCAAGGCGAGTTTGTCGACGCGGCCGAGACGCGGTTTGCGGCCAACCGGGCCGTGCTTTCGTCGCTGGACGCCGTCCCGTCGCACGCCGACTCGTGCTGCGTCGTAGTCAACGGCCGGATCATCCCCGAGATCACTCGGGCCACGGCGGTGTCCGAAGACACCCTGGTCCAGCTGGCGCTGCTCGAGCTGCGCGAGCGCATCACGGCAGTCCACGGCGCAATCTCCGGAATCCTGCCCGATATCCCGGCGGCCTCGATGCCCGACATGCTGCTCAAGGTCTCGGCCATCGTCGAGCACGGAAGGACGCTGTTCGCGCCGCGCAGCGTGCTGCACCGCAGCAGCAAGACGCAGGCGCGCCAGACGATCGAGGACCTGGACATAAGCGGGCTTGTCGGTCCCCTGAGGCTTGGCGGCGGCGGTGACGAGTCGCCTAAGCTTCGGATCCGTATCCAGGCGGTGCTGGATCCGCTGAGCGAGGCGGCGCAGAAGTGGACGGCGTTCTTTGAGACTCTGCTGGACCGGCCCAACTACTCGGTCGAGCTGTGGCTGGCGCCGCAGCCGAAGCTCGACGAGCTGCCGGTCAAGCGCTTCTACCGCTACCTCTGGCCGAGCCGCCTCGAGTTTGACTCGGCCGAGCGCACTGTGCAGCCCGAGGTCGTGTTCCGCGGCATCCCGGCGGACCCGCTGCTGACCCTGGGCATGGACGTGCCGTCGGCCTGGCTGGTCACGGCCACGGACTCGGTGCACGACCTGGACAACATCCGGCTGTCGTCGGTCAAGGACCAGGAGGCGGGCATCTCGGCGACCTACACGCTGGCGAACATCCTGGTGGAGGGCCACCTGGTGGACAGCAGCAGCAGGGCGCCGGCGCGCGGGCTGGAGGTGCAGCTGGGCACGGCGCTGGAGCCGGCGATGACCGACACCATCGTCATGGCCAATCTCGGATACCTGCAGCTCAAGGCCAACCCCGGTGTGTGGCGCTTCGCCATCCGCCCCGGCCGCTCGGCAGACATCTACAAGATGGAGCATATCGGCGAGGGCCGGTGGGACTACCAGGCGGCGCGCGCGATGGGCGCGGATGCAGAGGACCGCCGGCCGGTCCTGGTCACTAGCTTCGGCGGCGCAACCATATTCCCGCTGGTCAGCAAGCGCAAGGGCCGCGAGAACGACGACGTGCTCGACGACGGCTCAGCGGAGAAGTCCGGGCCGTCGACAGGTGAGGGTAAGGCTGCGGGCGGGCTGTGGGGCAAGCTGCGCGGCTCGCTGGGCGTCGGCGGTAGCAGCGCGGACGTGGCGGTGCCGAAGAACGCGCCTCCGCACTTTGACGTGTTCGCCGTGGCGTCGGGCCACCTGTACGAGCGGCTCCTGTCGATCATGATCACCAGCGTGCTGAACAGCACGACGAGCCACGTAAAGTTCTGGCTGATCGAGAACTTCCTCTCGCCATCGTTCAAGTCCTTCGTGCCGCACATGGCCAGGGAGTTTGGATTTGACTACGAATTCGTGACGTACAAGTGGCCGCACTGGCTGAACCACGAGACCGAGAAACAGCGGACCATCTGGGGGTACAAGATCCTGTTCCTCGACGTGCTGTTCCCGCTGTCGCTTGACCGCGTCATCTTTGTGGACGCTGACCAGATTGTGCGCGCAGACTTGCAGGAGCTGGCGTCGATGGACCTGGAGGGCGCACCGTACGGCTACGTGCCGTTCTGCAACGACCGTGAGGATATCGAGGGCTACCGGTTCTGGAAACACGGCTGGTGGAAGGACCATCTGCGTGGTAAGCCGTACCATATCTCGGCGCTTTACGTCGTTGACCTCAGGCGCTTCCGCCAGCTAGCGGCCGGTGACCGGCTGCGCGGGCAGTACCAAATGCTCTCGCGGGACGCCAACTCGCTGGCCAATTTGGACCAGGACTTGCCAAATAATATGCAGCACTTGGTGCCGATTTTTAGTCTGCCCCAGGAATGGCTGTGGTGCGAAACGTGGTGCAGCGATGAGGCTCTTGCTCGGGCGAAGACTATTGACTTGTGCAATAACCCTATGACTAAGGAGCCCAAGCTGGTGCGTGCTAGGAGACTGCTCCCTGAGTGGGAGGTGTATGACAAAAAGGTGGCTGACTTTACCAAGCTCCTGGCGCAGCGCGGCAGCCACGAGGGCGCGCAGATTGCCGACGCCGAGGCTGTCAACATTGACCAGCAGCCTGTGGATGCAGAGGAGAGCACTCCCGTAGATACAGAGAAGGATAAACTTGCTGCTGAAAACAACAAGCATGACGAGCTTTGAGCGCAGATGCTGTTTAAAATAAAATAAAAAAACATTTATTATTTAAAAAGGAGAATACAATCGGGGTAGTTGACAAAAGGTCATGTCGCCGTCACCCATGGCCGCCGGTCCATTGGGCACTGCTGCTGGCTGTTGTCGGCGCCGAGCCACTTGAGCAGACAGTGCATGTGGAAAACATGCGTGCACTCGCCCCAGATCAGCGGACAGTCGTCGCCCGGGATCTTGCAGCTTGGACAACATGCGTCGAACGCCGCCCGGCATATTCCGCAGACCTCGTCGTCGGGAACGTCCCACCTCCACCCGGCCACCGCTCGCCAGTCAATAATCCTGACCTTCATAATTGTATATAGAGAAGAACAGAACAACCAGTAGATTCTAACCCCTGTTTAAAAGCATTGCATGTCCCGTGTTTAATAAACAAGTATAAGCATCAGGGCTTTGGTTATGGCAGGAACACATATGGCGTCTAGAACAGGTTGCGGCACATCGGACACGTGCTCTGGTTGCTCGTGTTGAACCACTTGAAGATACACATCCTGTGGAACTTCTTCTTGCACGTACCGCACTGCTTGTTCGGCAGCGAGTTGTCCATCGTCCCGACCGCCGAGTAGCAGATCGCACAGTCCTCGACGCCCGCAAAGTGCGCCCCAATGTTGCCCAGCAACTGCGCGCACACGCTGTCCATCCGCCGGTTCCGAGCCATCTGCGCCTGTGCAGAAACCAGCCATCCGCGCCACCGCTTCTCAGTAACTGCCACACGCTTGGCACACTCGAATGTGGGCAGCGCAAGTGGGTACGCCTGCGGCATCCGCACTGCAATCTCAAGCACGCTGTCGTCGATCGTGTATGTCAGAGTTGCCTGAGTTGCTCCGGCGCGCACCGTCGATTCGTCGTACTCCTCGAGCACCTGCGATATAGCCGTCGGTCGGTGCATCTGTGACTGCATAATGCAGCTGCAGGATGTATCGTCGCCATCGCACCCGTCGTCGTGATCGCAGTCACTATCCTGATCTGCATCGTCGCTGCCGCTATCGCCGCCCTGCCTGCGTATCCGGCCCATCTCGTGCTCCACGATCGACGGGCTGATATGCTTGGTCACAAACTGCTCCACCGCCACGCTTGTCGCGCGAGACCCCTGCGACAAACCCGCCCACCACAAGCGGAACGACGAGGGGAACGCCCATGCGACGCTATACAGAACATGATGAGCGAGAACGCGGAACAGCTGGTCGCTTGTCGGGTTCAAGATCAGCTCGCCGGCCCACGTCTCCCAGTCAAGACTGGCCGCCACATCCCAGAGCCTGGCATTGAACACTCCTGTCGAGCTGCCATTTCCAAGCCCAAGCAGCGCACACACCCAGGGCATCGCACCATCAAGGACCTGGCGCTGGTTCAACAGATCAGTCATCTCCTCGTGCTTCTCGGCATCCGCAACCATGGCATCGGCACATCGAGCGATAAGAACCAGGCTCGACAGGAGACGCAGGCCAGAGCCGCGAATGTACTCGTCAGACTCGACCGCCTCGCTAAACTCATCCAGAGGCACACTGAGGTCCGACAGCGCCTTGGCCGCAACGCTAACGAGCCGCACAACGTCAGCTGTGTTTGCCCCAATGTACCCAGCAATATCGGTCGACGCCAGCACCAGCCGCACAAGCTCGATGACCAGGCGAGGACTTGCGCTAGCCAGTACAGGGTACAGTCTGGAAAATTCGGGAACATCGTAGTACTGGCACTTGACAAGCTGTGTGATTGCGTATATGCCCTCGGCAACCGGACGCTCCGACAGCACACACCTGTCAACCAGCTGGTCGCCGATCTGCCGCATTGCAGGACCAACGACACTTAACGAGTCCTCGACCATGTTGGTGCACATCCGAGCAAGCGAGCTGACGGCACGCGATGCTGCAACGAGAACGGCCTCTTGCAGCACGTTGTCGCCTTCGGCAGTTTCCAGGGTCGTCCAGCGGATACACAGACGAACAAGCTTGATAGCACTCTCGCCATCCAATGCGGGTACACAGATCGCAAACCTCTGGATAACCGCAAGTGCCGCAAGCACAATTGGGACATTGGTGTCACCATTCAACCCAACGCCGCTGTCGGCACGCTTATCGGGAAGCGATGCCAGAATTGCAACAATCTTGGGCGTCGATGTGCTGGCATCCAGCGACGCCTTGCGTGAAGGAAGCAGCTCTGCAAGCAGCTCTAGCTGAGCAACCAGCTGGTATGGATCGGTCGCTCTGCTCAGCTGGCTGACTACATCATGAAGTATGCTCTGCAAAGCCGGAGACTGCGCACACTGCCAACGTAGCGAAACCGATCGCGCAATAGTAGTAACCAGTCCCGTCCATGAAATCGGCTCGGGAGACGCTGTGATTCTGCGCGACAGAGGATTTGCAACAGCTGACTCGATGTCAGTCGAGTCAAGCGGGAACGCCCACTGGCACCAGTCTACCAGATTGCCAAGAACCATGGCCCAGGGCGACCTAATGTCGTCAAGCGACCTGGAAGTGCAGCGGTCAACTAGTGTCTCCCATGTGGTCTCTGGATCGGAGCCCTTAGACTTGCTGGTTATAGCTGTCATCAGCTGGCTAAGCCAGCGGCTCGGATCGCGGGGTGCCTTGACCGAAGCGACATCCTCGCCATTTTCAGCAGACACGTCGTACTGAGGTAGAGACGACCCATGGACAACAGCTACACTGAGCAGATCCGATACAAAGTCCTGGATAGCCCGGGCAGCCGTATCGATCCGCTCGCAAAGCTCTGCGCTATCGCCGCCATCAATCCGGATAATGCTGACTGGACCTGATCCTGACGAGCCTTTACCATAGTCTGCCTCTGCATCGTCGGAATCTTGTGCATTTGCAGCCAACAGAAGCGCCTCTCTAAGTAGAACGTAAGCCAGGGTCATATTGCTGATAAAGGCTGCAACCGTTGCGTTGCTAGCCAAGTGCAGCATCGATAGTCCACCCGAAATCTGAACAAAGTCGATGGCGAATATAGCACGGCGAGCGAATCGCGACAGTCCAAAGACGTCGTAGACACTTTTCAAAGAGCCCGAGCTGCCGAAGGAAGCATTTTCGAGTGAACCGGCATTGGCCGACCAGTGAGCAAGAGTATGGAACGGCTTTACAGCGCCTGCAATGGCAAAACCATCCACAGCTTGGCGAATTCCAAGCGACCCAGAAGTGCTTGCCAACGCCAGGTACCGCGCCGACTGCCCCTCGAGTCCTAAGGCAGCTGCGGAGTCGGCATTCAGTGCCCGCGTCCACTGACGCTCGTCGAGAACCCAGTCATAGACCAGCGATTTGAGCGCATTTGTGTCTGACTGGGGACATATGCGCGTATACACCGAGTGCGCAAGTCTCGCCAGATGCGAGGGGTTCTTTGAAACAGCTAGGTTGCTCAGTTGGCTGCTGATAGAGTCAGCAAGGGCACGCGACAGCTCGGATCCGAGATTGAGCTTCATCAGCTGTGCCTCTACGGCAGACCACAGCCGCTTGGATTGCGGCTGGATCTTCGAGACCACAGTGGCTACCACTTCGTCGACGTGGCTCTTACTCTCGGGCTTTGAAATCGCAAAATCAAAGATCAGCCCAAGCGCCGATTGAGCCTGGCTACCAGATCTATTCAGCCAGAAGCGGACAAACCGAGGCCCCGCCATCGAGTCGCGAGACAGCACAGTCCAGCTGTTGAGCACCTCATAGGTTGCACTTGTCCAGCTACTCAAACTATCGCTTGCACTGATGCCGCCTTGCTCCCACTGGATTTGATACACTGCTGTAAACACGCTCTCCATCCACTCGAATATGCTGTCTGCCGTGCTCTGGCCAAAGAGCTCGGCGTCGCTAGTAAAATGGATAAGCAGTGCTTGGCCGAGCAGGCGTACGAAATCGAGCGATGGTGGCTCAGTCGCAGACTCGATTATCTTCTTAGAATCTGCCGGAAGCTTAGGCATGTTTGCCAGCAGACTGCGGCCAAGCGAAGGCAGACGTGCCACATCGTTCCACTGCGAGCTTTTTGCAGCCTCCGAGCCTGGGATGGCAACCAGCAATGCCTTTATCAAGCGATAGACAGCATCCGCTGCCTCAGACTCGGAGTCTACGCGTGCCATCTTTGAGGCAATAAAGCTGTCAACGCTCTGGGCTGCATCGACAGCTGATCCGGTACTTTCAATAAGATACTGCGCTTTGGACAGGACTAGGTCAATAGCCTCGTCGCTAGAACCAGTGCCTTCCAGCCGCACCGAAAACTTTGCCGAAAACCCTTCTTGGAAGACGACTTCTGGTGCCAGCTGGGAAAGAGTCTGGATCAGATTTTGAGCCGTGTTCGAATCGGGAGACTGAATGGCTAGCTGGCAGAAGGTAACAAGTAGGCTGCGCGCATTGCTAACAAGCTTACCATGCGTTGCAGGGTCAAGGGAAGCCAGCTTGGTTACCAGATATACGACTGGGTAGATCGAGTCGCCAGAGAGCCTCCGCTGGGAGAACCAACTTGTCTGCGACCAGATAGTTTCAAGCAACGACGAGTCAAACTTTGCCGAAAGGCTTTCAACCTTGCAGTAGAGCTTGACCACTGGCTGGGCCATCTCTTCCGCCGACTCGGGATTACTCAGATAAAAGTGCCACAGTCGATCTGTCTCGCGCGAGATCTCCTTGGCAACAAAGTCTCGGACATTGCTGTTCGATGCATCGTCGGATACAGAGGCATTTTTAAGCGATCTAGTCCAGAGGAACGAGAAGCATTCGCAGATTGCACTGACCAGCGCAACATTTTCGAGGTGATTCGCACGAGAGCTGGACGAGCCCACAGCAGCAAGCTCAGAAGACCCCGCCGAGATCGACGCGCCTTGCCAGAGGGCGTTGTCAAAATCGCTTTGGAACGAGGGTGCATCCAGGACGGCTGCGGGAAGGTTTGCTAAAAGTGCAAGAATGGACGGGTATGAAATCGTCGGCGCCAACCGGCAGCGCGTGCGAAGGAATTCAAGCAGACGATCAATCGGCTTCTTTTGCTTCTTTTTGGAGTCTGAGCTGCTGTCAGATAGCCAGACCTGCGGATAGTTTTTGGTGGTAAGCAGCACGGCATCCCACATGTCACCATGAGCATTTGGATCGCTGTCACCAAAACAGCCTGCCAGGAGCGCCTGTGCCAGTACGCCGTTGGTATCGCGAGCAAGCGCGGGACAGTGCAGCATCACGTTTCGGATAAGACGGTAGACGCCACGTCTTATAAGCGAGGACTGACTGGATACAAACTTCAGCGCTGTCTTGCTTCCAAGCACCTCGTCAAACTGGGACTTGTGCTCAAGCAGCTTTTCGGAGTCGATCTCCTCTACGACAAGCCCTAGAGTGCCAAACGACACGCCGATGACATGCTCGTACTTGCTGCGCATATCTTCCGGGTCGACGAAGCGAGGGTCGCTCAGAGTTTCCTGTGTCTGGTTGAGTATGTTGTCTGAAGCAAAGTCAATGAGCTCACCAACGCAGTAGGCGTAAACCTCGGGGCGCTTGGATTCTGGGAAAACACGCTCGAATGCCGACCTCGATGTCCTAGCAACCTCTTTGTGAGGGTCAAAGTAGGATGCCACCCAGGGCCCTGCAAGCTGCTTGAGATGTGCAGCCAGGCGTTTACCGATTTTGATGACCAGAGCAGAGTTGACATTTGCAACAGCCGCGCGCACACGACGATCGGGATCGAAGATATGCTTTCTGAACAGGGGAGGCCATGCCAGGAGCATACCCTCAAGCCCTGTCTCCCAGCTGTGTTCGCTGACATAGCTCTTCAGTTCGAATAGAGCACGCATTTTGGTCTTTGAGTCGTTTTTGCCAAGCCGCTTCAGCTGGGCAGCCAGCTGTCCGTCTATCTGGTCAAGTGCGGCCACTGCTGCCGACGATGCCGGTCCCGCCGTCGGCGTCGCTGTTCCCGATTTGGAGGCTGGCGAGGATACGCCCGAAGACGCTGATGGGCCGTTTCCTGACGACGCGCCGGGCGTTGTGCGCGAGAACTGGCTGAAAGCAAGCGCCGGATTTGCTTTGAATGCGTTGATAGCTGCCATATCGCCGCCAAGAAGGTCGGCAGCACGACTAGTGGATAGAATAGGAGCAAATAAGGTGTTTAAAAGTTAGTTATAGACACTGCATTCTCACGAGACTGAGTGCATTTCTTTTAGGAATTTAAAACACCGTACCTGCTGCTGGTTGGCTTGAGATTTCCCTTGACGCGAGGCTGATTCTTTTTGCTCGACATTTTAAAAAGGTGGATAATTGGAAATTTGAATTCTATAAAAGCGAGAAAGGCGGTTTGAAAGTCTAAATAACAAAAAGTCTCATAATCCAAGATTTTTTTGAACTCAAAGCTGCGGTCACGGATCATCTGATTAAGCGAGGGTGCATCCCATATGGCATAAAACGCTGTTAGAATTCAAATGCAATACTAACGGGAGAATTTATGATGTCAATACATTTAAGGATGTTGACATCCATGTTTTTAATGTATCCTAAAATGGCAGTTGCATGCAGATTACTGAAGCAAACAACGGTAACATATGCGGCACCTTTAAATAGACACATGTCTGTCGACCGCGGGAAACGAAAAACCAAGCTGGCAAAGTATATTTCGAAACCGCAGCATGCCGCTGCCAGACATCAGTGGTCGCAAAAGCAAGTGCGCATTCTGTACAATGTTGTCTATGACCGATATATCGAACAAGGCAAGGCGACGTCAATTGATTGGACGGAAGTGGGACAACGTGTTCGGGTGCACAGTGAGCTATGCAAGGCGCGGTTTTATGAGCTGCAGCGAGAGCTCAGGAGCGTCTCGCAGCCGCAGCGGTCGCTATGGACAAGGAGCGAGATTGAAAAGCTTGTTCGCGGAGCACGGTTGATGGAAAAGGAGGCATTGCGAGCAAGCAGACAGCTGGATTGGGGAAGGGTAGCAAAAGGGTATGGCAGTGGTCGGCTACCCGAGGAGTGCAAGCGGGTGTACGACGACTATTATTACCTGTGCAGAACAAAGATAGAATTGCCAGGCAACACATGGAAACTTGCAGGCGCTTTGGGTGTTACAGGGCTTATATGCGTGTTTGCGCTGGGCGATTCCTTTGCATCGCTCTTCATGGAAGTGTAGCAGAGCTTGGTAGCGTCTGAGACCGTGAATACATATTTTATAGAATGCTACTGTACCTTGGCGCTGGATATACCCTGCCTCTGTCGCTGGGCTTTTCTCAATCCTGATTCTTGCTGAGAAACATTTTTTTTTCAATTTATGCAGGTGATGGGAGGGATCTCCAAAGATGTCTGAATTGGCTTGTATTGTTTAGAATACACACGCATGAAAATATTGTCTTGCAAGAGCAAATCTTCTTTATTTCGTTTGGGCGAGATGTAGATCGGCCACCTAATGATTGCGTGTCGCCCTATAAACTTATATGCCTGTCTGTCCACCTGCTGCGTATTTGTTTGGCCCAAGCTGTTTATGTCTCAAATGTCACAACTTGAAAATCTTTTAATATATCCTTAAAAGGACAAAGAAAATGTTTATTCTGCAACATAATTTCGTTTTCCGACTTGGCCTGCTTGCTGATAGTGGATGCATAATAAATATGCTTGCAATAAGCATGTATCGTAAACCTGTTAAATAAATTCGTTTTTATTCCAATCTACCTTTATTGTCGTCTTAAAGAAACGTTTATCGATGTGTGCAAGTATAATAAACACCTTTTTCTACTGCAATTGCACATTCCTCAATTCAGCTCGATACTATTACTGACATTGACTGGCGGCACAAAATAGCGGTTACTCGGTCAAACAATTGATGGATGTAGAAATTGCTGAATTAATATTATTTTATTGGAGAAAAAAAGAAAGAGGCAATATACAGGCATTATATTGGTACAAAATAATATTGCGTATCCTTGGTCACGTCTGGAAAAAGACAGGAGATGGGTGGGTAAGCGGGCGTGCTAGCTGATTATTAAGCGGAATGCCAAGCACCGGGGTCCGGAGCGTTGGAGGGGTATTTTTGGCCGGTGGGCGGATCCAAGCACTGGGCCGCCTTACTGGCTTGTTGGATGGCTGCGGATAGAGGTGGGGAAATCTGGGCACCAGACTATGCGTGGCGCTTGTGTTTTTTACACCCAATGATTTCTGTGCTTGGTGGGCGGTTCTAAAAATAATGGCACATAGTGCTTTACATGTCGTTGTCGGTCGGTGGCCTGGGAGGGCTCGGGTAGTCTCTCTGTGTACTCCACGATCTCGTACTAGCAGACTGGATACCGACTGATGCAGGAAGAGGCATGATGGAGGGATTGGATGTAGAATGATATGTGATAGTGGTGGTGATGATGGCGGTAGTAGTTGCAGCGTCGGCGGTGACTAAAGGAGATCTAGCGTATGTATTAGTCCGGGGGGTTAGGAAAAATATAAGTCTATGGTCCGCAGCTCGAAGGGAGAGGGAAGCAGTGTTAGTCGAATGAAAGGATAGAAATGTGTGTTTGTAAAGATAAAGTTGAGATTCCAAGCTCTTGTGCTTTTATAGAGTTTTTAGGGTCGGTGGTGCTCCAGGATCCACACTCGCTCACACTCACGCGGCAGGAAGCAAATTTGCGCTAGACGGATAGACAAATGGAGACTGCATTCGAAACGGCTAACTCCTTAATCGTTTACCGCACACAAAACAAAAAAGGTATGTGAGAAAGCCAAGGGGTGGTAGACCAGGTCAGTTCCGTACACCCCCTGCCATAGTTTTTCCTATTATCCTGCCAGTGAGATTTGAACCATACCGTTTTTTCTTCCTCTTTACCAAGGTCCCCCATCGTCGCACGCACCCCCTTCTGACCACCCCTTCACCCCCTATCTTGGCCTTGGTCGTGTGTGTGAGTAGCTGTTCTTTTTTGGGGAAGAGGGGTGTGTGTGTGCAACAACAAGCGATGCGGAGAGTGCTCTGTAGATTATTGCAAGATGAGACACACAAGCATAGCAGCGGACTGAATAAGCCGGACCTTTTTTCGTGTTACTCTTCAAATAAGATTAGGCACAGAAAAGCGTCCGCAGCCGTCGTCCAGGATGAATGGATGAATCAGTTGCCAGTTTCGGAACAAGATGCATTCTGACGCACATGTCAACTTGATACATAATAATAAAAAGCATCTTGGAATTGTAGTCAGAAGGCATGGCATATTGCCTGCAATGTACACCGCACAGCTTTTTCTTATTCAGGGTTTGATTCGGAGGACTAGATACACAATCTACACGGATGGGCTCCGTCTGAACCCAACCAGGACCACACGACCACTTGCTCGACAGTCCCTCATTTTTGAGTTTTTCGGTGGAACCACTCTACTTCTTGGCATCGTGGCATGCATAAAGTACTACAGATGTGAAGCCATCTATTCGCTTGTACATAATCTTGTTAATGGGCTAGAGGTGTGCGCATTTTTGTTGAGCTGGTTATTTGCTTTGTTTTGCATCATACATGGTGCATATTGCCCGAACTCTAACCAGCAAGCACGAATACGGACAGATGCACTAGCGGACCCGAGATTGTTAGCTTTTCTTTTTGCTCTGTCTTTTTGTTCTTGAAACCACCTCCAAATGCACGGTTGTGTCCATTATTTGTCTGCCGACACCTGGTCTAGCTCAAAAGGGCAGCGCATGAAAAAAAATGGAGCGCAGGACAATTTGCACACATGTTCAGTATAGACGACAAACCGACTGCTATCTTTTGTGTTGTGTCATTTTGCTAGATGATTGTTTGCATCTCTGGCCTTATCCCGTTTGGCCAGGGACTCACGGCATTTCGGCAGACAAAAACGAATGACCCAGTTGCCCATCAATCACTTTCATCCATAAAGCACAAACATCCAAATTACCAACGCCATGCGTTGAACACATTCAGATGAAGAAATACAGCAGTGTGTTTTGAGCGAGGCCGTCGGATTATTCTCTGCCAGCTGATTTCCACTGCAAAGCACCCGCTACCCCACGCCTGCCGGATAGAAAGGACGCTCAGCGTAGCCAATTTCCCAGTCTTTACAATCTTCCATTATTACAATAGAAAAAGAGCGGTCGTTATGTGTGTCGCACGATGTTTACAGAGTCTCTTCGAAGACACACAGGCCAATGATGGTTTTCTGGTTCACAATATCTGTGTACCTTTTTTTGTCACTGGAGTCACAACTGAAAACATGGGGGAATGAACAATAAGGAAAAAAGGTCAATAAATATTTCTGTATATTTATATTTGTAGGCAACAAAGCTACATTTCTTTACTCTCTTGTTGCTTGAACAACAAACAGCAAAATAAATGCCGTTCTCAGAGTTGAAATACTACAAAGCAACTATTACGTTTTAGTCAAAGTTGTCTAGTTTAGTATTTGGTGGCTTTTGGAGTGTAGGATTTTCAGCCTTTCATCGTGGTGAAATGGTAGTAAAGACGGAAGGCATTGAATTCGTAGCGACAATAATAATGTTTCGAGTTATACTCTTGATGTTTTCACACATGACCAGTATACTGTGTTTCCATGCTACCATCCGCAATGTGTCCCTAGAACGTGACTCTCGGATAAGTAATAATAACAAGCACAAGTCTTGTCCAGCATGCCAAGACACGGACAGACAGAGAACATTCTAATAACACAACAGTAGCGATTTTCATACTAACAACCGGACCCTGTTTTCTATTTTTGATCATCCTTATTGATTCTACAGCGATGCCGAGGCCATTGTTTAAATGTGACTCTATTAGAATTTATCGATAGTGCTTGCGGGGAGAGACGATGTGGATATTGTCATTTTTAAGTTTTGCTACTTCATGCATGCAACCTTTTTTTGATAAACCAGATATTTCAAACACTGTTTCGGGGATATTGTACATGCGCACATCTCGTATCGAAACTTCTTTGTATAGAAGGTGTGATGGTTTGTCATTCCTTGTCCCCCCGGAATAGGCAGAACAATTTCACCATACAGCAGCTTATATGTATAAAGATTAGCTGGTAGTAAACAAAGCCGCAACATGACCGTTTATACACCAGCAATAAATTATCGCATTGTTGGCATTTATTGCAAGGCGGCCCCTTCCAATAAACATTGCTTTACCCCTTCTACCATTGTGTTCCAAATTAGAGTGTTTATTAAGAGGCACACGAGTTTTATTTTATTTTGTTTTGTTTTGCTTTCACAAGCAACCCCGAAAAAAACAAACTCATATAGAAAACATGATATAGAAAATAATATTTTTTAAAGTGATATGTTAGAATGCCATTTTCATTGTGCGACAGGCTCCCCCGTGCGAACAGCACGCTGCTTTTTGGTCACCGCGGGTAGAATCTTCCAGGAATCACCATATGACGGAATGAGTGCCCTGAGGACAGTCACCAGATTCAGGTTCATTTGCTTACGCACGTCGTCAATAGACCCCATGCTCGATATCTCGCATCGGCAAACCGGGCAATTGCTGCCGAGATTCTTGAGAGAAGCACACAGGCATCCGTTACAAATGTTGTGACCGCAGGGCATCGCGCATGGCTGCTGCACGAGCTCCTTGCAGATGGGACAGGAAAGCTCGCCTTCGCACAGAGCCTCGAGATACTCGCTTTCTGTTCTGTACGTGCTCTCGGCCATTTTCTCCCAGAGACGGCTGTTTTCTTTGTCCAGTGCCATCATCTGTAAGAGCTCAACCGACGGGACAAAGACGCGTGTCAGCAGCCGCTTAGATGCATCTGGGTCCGCATTATTCGACACCGCACGCTTCTTGCCCTTCTTGTCGCCGACGCCGTACTCGTCATCTGATTCGTACATGACTATGCCCAGCCGTGCAATGTTTGCTTTGCCCTCTGCGGTCCACGGTGCTGGCTCAGGATCGTCGCGTCTGAAGAGATATCTCCATACATAGTGCCCGCTTACACCCCTTTGGCGCCAGTATTTGACAATGCGGTACAGTCCGTCGTAGCGTACGCCCTCGACAGGGGCGTAGAGCGGATGTAGTTTGGCAAGCTTGTAGGTTCTGCAAACACGAATAGGTGTACTCTGCTTCCAGTCCTTGGCCTCGCCCCCGTTAATCTCGTCAATTGGCGCAGCACATGCCAGAGCCAGCGACCTGTTCTGGCGAGTGAGCTCCTGGTCAGCCGATTGGCTCTTTGCCTCACGCTTGTTTCCAGAAAGGTCACGACCACCAGACCCTGTGTAATAGAACTCTTCTCCGTGGTCGTCATCGTCTGGATAGCCGCCCGAAAGTACGATCGATCTGGCAGGCGTTTTGGACGATCCCGCAATACCGCCAACAGGAGGGCGGTGTACACCAGCCTCGCTTGCATGGATCCTGAACTTCCATGATTGCCCAACTCTAACGCCCGGAATAGCTCCAATATGCTCTGGACCCACTACTGTGCACGACTTTGATTTGCCAGCACACGCCTTTCCGCCTCCCCACTTTTTGGTCTGCGTAGCCGACGGCATCTTTGCCTTGCGCGATTTAGACAGATCCAGCTTCTTCTCTCCAGTGACAATCTCATTCGGGTCGTTCTCACAGTTGGCGCAGTACCAGTCATCCTTTGGAACCTCTAAGAGCGGCACAGGAAGACAGCGCATATGGAAGTAGCTCCCGCACTCGTCGCATGCCAGTGTATTTTCTTCATCGTCTTTTCCGCCGCATACCTGGCATCCGCAGTAGTTGCACTTTGTGCTCAGGCTGTTATCGCAATGGTTGCATTTAAACTCTGGCAGGGTGACTTCGCCATTTGCTCCATCCACCTTGTCAGCAGTCTTGTCGGCGTCTTTGTCGACGTCCATGTCCGTGATCAGTGTGTTGGTGGTAGCGGTGGTGGTGGGGGAGTTGACATCGGATTTTATATCGCTAGCGATTTCTCTTTGCTTAGGCTTTTCCTTTTTGAGCATGGCCAGAACCATGGCACCGTGATTGATCTCGTAGTCGAATAGGACCATACCGTCAGCCAGCTACAAGCGTTGTAAAAGGATATCAGTGCTTAGTTTTAGCATTAATATCATGACACTGAATTTTTTTGGATCCGACGAAGAAGGAATAGAGCAGACCATTCTATGAACCAAACCTTACCTGCTTGCCAAGATAGAAGAGCGAAAGCCTCTCAGCAGGAATATGCGTCCCGGTAATCAACCCAAGCTCAGCTGCTGCCATGCTGCGCACCTTTAGCACAGGCTCTAACTTGTCGACAACCAGCATAACCTGGACATCCTCCTTGAGCGAAAGCTTTACCCTGATTCTCATTTGAATATGTCAAATTGTGTGCCAGTTAAAAAAAGCGTTTACAAAGGTGATCAATAACAGAAGAAAGAGAAAAGGGAACCCGCCGAGCCGTGAAAAACAAACAACCAACTTTTTTTAAAATAACAATGTTTAAATCACGCTCAATATTGGGTGGGTGATTTGATAATTACTAATCTGACGTGACATGTGTTTATTCAATAAGGGCGAAAGATGTATAAATACGCAAGCCCACGGCTGTTGCTTAAAGAGGTTACGCGTGTCTACCTAGATCGCGTTTATGGCTTCTGGCCAGCGATTAGTCTGCCAAGGTTGAAGGTGACCAGCAGAGCACCGCCGATGATAACGCCATAGAGGCCCTTGACGACGACACGCGAAGCCGGTGTGCGGGTGTAGATGGGGCCGTGGCCAGCCTATAAATAAGAACGGGATATATAATAGTGGGATGCCACCCCATTTTTAGTTATTAAAGTCGCCTCAAATTGTAATGTTGCAGATTCGATATAAAAAGAGCAGGTCCAAGAGATTAGCAATAAAATGCCAGCATCGGCTACGCATAAGCTTCGAAATGACGCACCTGGTAAAAACGCTGCTTCCCAAGAACGCTCATTGCTGAAGTATAAAAGATTCGATTCTAAACAAAATGAAGTTTCAGTAGAACTGAAAAAGCGAGTTCTCGTCACACGCCGAGACCTCTATTTCCCCCCGCAAATCGAGATATGGCCTGATAATCAGCAGAATGTGGTAAAAAGAGTGATTTCGATTAACAGATCAACTCTTTACCAGCTTTTTTTTTTGTCGAGATTTTGCCTTCAGGCGGTTCTCTCTTGTATTCATTTTTTTAAACGGTCTTGCAATTATAGAATGCCGAGCTTTGCTGAGCAGCAGCTGGCCAAATACGGGTGGAAGCATGGCGAGGGACTTGGGAAGGACAGGAGCGGCATAACACGAGCCATCACAGTATCTAAAAGGACAGACAACCGAGGCATTGGCAGCGATAGCAACCAGTGGAACAGCAACTGGTGGGACAACATTTACAATAAGGCTGCGTCTGTAAAGCCTGAGAACGCAGCTGCGGCAGAGCCGAACAAAGAAGAAGTAGATTTCCAGAAGAAGCTTGACCAGGCGGCCAGTGAACGAGACACTATAAGCGACTATCGCGGCATGTTCGTCAAATCGGCAGCGTCGTCGATGGTGGCTACACCTACGGCAAACCAGTCCGGAACATCGACGCCCACTTCAGGGCCAGTTGACCGCACAAAGCTGGTTCGGGATGGTAATGTGCATCTGGGGCTGACTATTTCAGATGCCGAGCTGTTTGCTGCGTGCGAAGGACGTATGGCACGGAAGGGCGCACGTGCGGAACAGAGCGGTAAGCTTGCTCGAGTAAACGGCGATGGAATGCCTCGTCCTGAAGTCGCAGCCAGAATCGAAGCAGCCCTGAATGGGACCCTTACTGAGCAGATCGATATGAGACAGAAGGACAAGCAAAAGAGGAAGAAGGACAAGAAGGACAAGGACAAGGACAAGGACAAGAAGGATAAGAAAAATAAGGACAAGAAGGATAAGAAAAATAAGGACAAGAAGCGGTCCAGGTTGCACAGTTCAGACACGTCGGACACGTCGTCCGAGCCAAAGACAAAAAAGCGCAAGTCTAAGGAGTCTAGTTGAACATATTTCACAAACCATAAACCTAATGCATGTAATCCGGGCAGCTGACTCAAATATCTCTGTGGTATTTCCATGTCTGGCATATTCGCTATCAAGAGCTTAATTTGTTTGTCTAGGTTTATAGAGAATGGATGCGCCCCAGTCGCTTGCGTATTTTGACCCTGTTCTGTGCTCGGACAGTCTAGAGTTTTACCCATTTGGCGAGCCGCAGCCACATCTGCAGCAAAGGTTTCTGATCGGTACCTACGAACTACTAAAAACCGAAGATGGCAAAAAGTCAGCAGACGGCGACACGCGGATCGGAAGGATATATGTCTGTGACGCAGTCGACCAGGATGACTCTGACTCGATGCAGATAGTCGAGCGGCAGCGGATCGAGACTAGTGCAGTGTTTGACATTAAATGGAGCTATAATCGCGTGGATGGGAAAGAGTTGGTCGGTGTGGCATGCGCCGATGGCGAACTGTCAGTCTACCAGGCCAACAGCAACTCAGAATCATCCGAGTTTCTGACCCCAGTCTACTCAACTTCCGGCCCCACTTCAGAAGGCAGCATGTGCTGCTCTCTGGACTGGTCAAACAGACTGAGTGCATATAATGACGTGCAGATTGCTGCCTCTCAGAGTGACGGGACAGTGCGTCTACTGCGGCCGACACAGACACAGCTGGACACGGTCAGCCAGTGGCAGGCGCATGATGCCGAAGCCTGGATTACTTCATTCGACTACTGGAATACCTCGGTTGTGTTTTCGGGTGGCGACGACTCTCGCTTCAAGGGCTGGGATACCAGAATGAATCCAGAAGAATCGGCACCATTGTTTAATCTTCGGAAACACCAAGCAGGAGTGTGCAGCATCCACTCCAATTTCCACCGCCAATACATGGTCGCAACCGGGGGCTACGACGATACGGTGATGGTCTGGGACACGCGATCGATGCGCAGGCCGCTGGCAGAGTCCAACATCGGCGGTGGAATATGGCGCCTCAAATGGCACCCCCTAGAGCCCACACAGCTCCTTGTCGGTGCAATGTACAACGGGTTCCATATTCTGGACGTGTCAGTCGATGGCCTTGAGCCTGCAAGCGCGTCGCCACTTCCCGAAGGCGGCGCCAGCGTCACAATCGATGCGCAGACATCCTTTATGGAGCACAAGTCGATTGCATACGGCGCCGACTGGTGCCAGACACGCGCGGGTGCGTCTAAAGGCTGGCTGGTTGGAACATGCTCCTTCTATGACCACGCTGTGCACCTCTGGCGCCGGCCATAGAGCAAACAAAAAAGGGGGTCTAATCCCGATCAGATTAAAATTTATGCAAGCGGTTGCGTGACTCGCGCGTCGCGCGTCGACATTTTTCTTCACTCTGAATGTTTTTCGAATTGCTCCTTTTTTGTTTTGTTTAAAAGTAGCTCTTACCTCTGAATTACTCTCTCTCTCTCTCTCTCTCTCTTTCTCTCTCTCAGGCTCACGCACGCTTCTCCCCTTGTACAGAAATGAATGAGAACCACCGCACAGCCCAGTCCGAATCGCTGAAGCAGAGCGCGCGCACAAAGCTGACCGAGACGTACCACAAGCAAAAGTCAGCAACGGCGACGGCAGCAGCCAAGCGCAAGACAGCACTGTCGGAGCAGACTCCCAGCTCGCTGAACCAGTCGTCGGCGAACGGCGGCATGCAGGGTGCGGCAGACAAGGATGCGAAAAAGACTACCAAAGTCGACATTCCAGTTTCGCTCGACATTGACCCCTTCAGCGCTGACGGGTTTACCAGCCCGCAGACGGCACTCGACAAGATGCTTTCAGCCAAAGACGGGCGCGTGAAGGCAGATGACATCATGTCGCCTGACCACAGCAGACAGATCGGCGTGATGGGCTCGCAGACCCTGAATGAGAACGACGCGAGCGCGCTGGCAGCGATGCGTGTGCTTGTTAAAAAGTCGGAGACCGATCTGCTGACGCTGAAGCACCAGCTTCTTGAGACCAAGGCCGAGCTTAAGGCAGCCGAAGACAGACTGCGCGAAAAGGACGCGCTTATTAAGGACCAGGAGGCGCGTATCGACGACCTTATTGAGTCTCGCGTGCCGATGGACGATATGAATGATGTCATGGACGAGAACGCCCGGCTGCGGCAGGAGCTCAAGGATAACGAGGCACTCCTGGCCGAGTGCCAGAAGCTGCTTGAGGAGTATGTGGGCGACAAGTGATTGGCCGACCCGACACCTCCTACCTTCTCTGGAACCGCATGCATTGAACTCCTGTTTCTTTATCTCTCTCTCTTCCACATTTCATTGATTAATCCTGTTTTCTGAACGCGCAAAAACATTATTCCCGTTAGCATCCTGTGTGAGCAATCACAGTGTGGTTGCCGCCTCCGTAGTAACAAGTACTTTGTGACATATGCGTGGCTGGCAGCATTCCACCCTGCCAAACGTCTGAATCTGCCATGGAAACAAATGCTACCCATTTCATGTCCGAAATGGGAAGGCAGGCGCTGTCCAATCAAAATCGATCGGCTCGAGGATTGACGGCTCCGAATGCAGAAAATCACCTGCGAGCCGCATCGGCAGCCAATAGGTGGCGAGATTGAAAATTTTGCTGTTATCATCACAATCTGCAGCGCCCCAACCGAACGAAAGGGGATTGTGCGTCGATTGCAAAGTACCACCGTCTCCTCCCTCCTCCCTATGGCGGGCATATAAAAAGACCAAGATTCTTGAAGACCCCCCTCCTCTTCCTATCTCGCTACTTCACTTTCTTCTTTCTCTTCGCTATCCATTCTTCGCTGCTATCTTATTTTTAGCTAGACCTTTTTTGTTTATACTCAGCTCGCGGTTCCAACCACATATACCATTCACAACAATGACCAAGCCTGTCGAGAGCTATGTAAGTGTGCTTGATAGGGATGCCGTACGGCATGACCTGCCTTATCTCACCTAATGATCTATCCACCAGCCTGCAAGCACTAAGCTGATCCCATTGAAAAACCTTGCTCTATGTATAGAACGCCTTCCTGAACACTCCTCTGTCGGAGGCTGACCCTCAGATCGCCCAGATCATCGAGAACGAAAAGTACCGGCAGTTTGCCGAGCTCGAGCTGATCGCGTCGGAGAACTTCACTTCGCAGGCCGTCATGGAGGCCAACGGGTCGGCCCTGACCAACAAGTACTCTGAGGGTCTGCCTGGCGCGCGGTACTACGGCGGCAACGAGTACGTTGACCAGCTCGAGCGGCTGTGCCAGGAGCGCGCGCTCGCGGCGTTCAAGCTGAACCCTGCCGAGTGGGGCGTCAACGTGCAGCCGTACTCCGGCTCGACGGCCAACTTTGCGGCCCTGACTGCTCTTCTGCAGCCATTCGACCGGCTGATGGGCCTGGATCTGCCGTCGGGCGGACACCTGACGCACGGCTACCAGACGGACAAGAAGAAGATCTCGTCGTCGTCGATCTACTTCCAGTCGATGCCCTACCGCGTCGACGCCGAGTCCGGCATCATCGACTACGACCGGCTGGAGGAGAACGCGCAGCTGTTCCGCCCCCAGCTGCTTATCTGCGGCGCATCTGCCTACCCGCGTGACTGGGACTACGCGCGCATGCGCAAGATCGCTGACAACCACAGCGCCTACCTGCTGTGCGACATGGCGCACATCTCCGGCCTGATTGCTGCAGGCGAGCAGGAGAGCCCGTTCAAGTACTGCGATATCGTCACCACGACGACGCACAAGACTCTGCGCGGCCCACGTGCCGGTCTGATCTTCTTCCGCAAGGAGGCGGGCGAGAACAAGAAGGACTCGCTCGAGAGCCGCGTCAACCAGGCGGTGTTCCCATCGTGCCAGGGCGGACCGCACAACAACACGATCGCTGGTATCGCCGTTGCGCTGAAGCAGGCGGCGTCGCCCGAGTTTGTGCAGTACGCCAAGCAGGTGCGTGCCAACACGCAGGCGCTGGCGCGCACGCTGACGTCGCACGGCTACCGCCTGTCGTCGGGCGGCTCCGACAACCACCTTGTGCTGTGGGATCTCAAGCCGCAGGGCCTGACGGGCAGCAAGATCGAGAAGATCTGCGAGCTTGTCAACATCACGCTGAACAAGAACTCGGTGTGCGGTGACAAGAGCGCGGTGACTCCCGGCGGCGTGCGCATCGGCACTTCGGCGCTGACTTCGCGCGGGTTCAAGGAGGAGGACTTTGAGCGTGTCGGCGAGCTGCTGCACCGCACGGTGGAGATTGCCACTGAGGCGCAGAGCGCGGCCGGCAGCAAGCTGCTGAAGGACTTTATGGCCGTGGCGTCCAAGTCACCCAAGGTGGCCGAGCTGCAGAAGGAGGTCGAGGCCTTCGCCACGTCGTTCCCGATGCCCGGGTTCGATGTGTCGACGCTTAAGAAGCCCGCACATTAAATCATAGAGGGTTTCGTCGCAGAACTCGAATTAAAAAATATATCGTTTGTAATTTCATATTATTGAATACTGAGAGGTCGCCGTGGCAGCCGCCGTCAGAAATAGAGTGAATTAAGGATATCGAACCAGTGCTGCAATACACAGACAGACTGGTGGATCCCACCGGTATGCACATCGAATCAATGCTCATTATAAAACACTGAGCCTATACAAGCTCAGAAGTGTGGCTAAAGGGACAAGTAACGCATGCGACTAGAGTTCCAAAAGATCGGGTAACTATGCCAACTCCATTGACTCGCGGAATCAGAATTAGGTTTGCATTCGTAATCGCGTCATTGCTTGATAACTGGTGCTACTGACTGACGTTAGAAGTGTCAGACAAGTAGCATCTGCGACACATGAGACATACTATACAAACCCGCCGCAATAGGGCAAGCGTGTATATACACTACGGCCAGATTATGCCCAAAAAACCGGATCCTATCCATACAGAACGTCAAAAAATCCGTACATTTCCCTATTCTCATTGTTTAATGTAGGCTAGATAGGGAATATCGCAACATGCCTCTCTTTTGAAGCTAAATCTTAAGGAGAAACCTGCTGTAGAATGCTTGCCTTTACACTTCGGCCAGACTATGCCCAATAAAGTGATTTTCACCTGCGAAAAACGGATTCCCAATGAAAAATAACGATCTTGTGCGGGATAGGGGTGGAGAGCATGGCAGCAGAAAGGCGTTTCGTTTTTTGATGAGTGTGCGCATGTCGGCGAGAGTAGACCAGATGTTGGGAAATGGCGGAGTGTCAGCGAGCGTAAGTTTAGTGAAGAAGGGGAGAGAAGCAGAGGGTGGAACGAGTCAGGACAATGTTGCAGGAAGATGTTGTTTTCCGAGGAGTGTGCGTGTGATACAAGGAAAGAGAATAAGAGAAGAAGGAGGGTAGAAGAGGGCAGAGTTGGTTAATAACAAGAACTTTACAGTGTGTGAAGAATCAATAGAGCATGTT
>JANBOJ010000222.1:0-27354 GCA_027574685.1 Coemansia erecta
GCTCAGGCTATTCTTTCATTGCACCTCGTACGAAAGACAAGGGTGGACTGACAAACAGGACTTGCACGCCATTCTGGCTAAACTGAGGTAACTCGCTGGCCAGATGGCGTTGCAAGAGTATGATCAAGTGATGTGGTGCTTGTGCGTTTGCTGTATGCGATGATATCTATTCTACCAGTACCTCTTCATTATCCGCCGTATCAAGATTTAGCTACTTTCGAACAACGGCTTAACGATTAGTATCGGTGTACTGTAAATATATTATTAAACAAGATAAACATAGAATGAATTGGCGGTTTAGACTCAACAGTTATTGCTAATACCAAGACAGAGCCGATAATAATTTTCAGCTTTTGAAACCATGCATTGAGCAACCACTTGCTGCGCGAATAGTTAACTAGATACGGTGTGCGCCGTGTCTAATCTAGCCGACAAAAGTAAACCTGTGTGTCTTGAATCTCACGTTTCCTCAGTGGTACCGAAAGGACACGCACCAAGTGTCGAGAGCTGTGACAGCCGCTGTTACCTCTCGTCCCAGCTACATCCGACTTAGCATTCCCCAAAGCTCACCACCAAGAATTATCTCAATACAATCGTGCGCGAACAAAGACCATATTATCGCGTAGCTCAAATATCAGGGTCAAGTACATTGTCTCGTCACCATCATTTGTCTCCAGCCGCCGGTCCGAACCGTCCATCACAACATCCACTCAATATATTTAGCAACGCTTCTCGCGTCGTATTAAAAAAAAGGAACCTCCCAAGAAAAAAAACAACATCTTACCCAAGCAGCTCGACAATCTGCGGCAGGCTGCGCGGGCGCTCCGGCTTAGCCGCCAAAGCCTTGGCAATCACCTTAGCATGCGGGCGCAGCGCCTCGCGCGCACCAGCGCCCGTAACCGGCGACTCGAGCAGCGCGCGAACCGGGAACGCGCCGGCGCACGCCGCCTCCACCAGCCCACCGTCCTGCGCCAACACCCTAAGCACGTCGGAGCCGAACGGCGGGTTATCCGCAGGCAACGACGGCAGCGAGGCGTCGGGCGAGGTGGGCGCCGAGTGCTCCGCGCGGATGCACGCCGAGAGCACGCGGCTGGCCACAGGGCTCAGCAGCACGTGCGAGTCGCCCGCATGAGCATCCTCGATCGACCGGCCCACCAGAGAAAGCACGGCGTCCCACGCCTGCTGCTTCTCGGCGCCCGGCGCGCAGCGCAGCAGCGCCTCGGTCATAGTCTGGCTCGGCAGCGGCTGGAACACCGCTGACGCTGCGTTCTCCGCCACCCAGCGCAAAAGAGGTGCAGACACGTGGTTGGCCAGCTCGCGGTGCCGCGTCGACGCGTCCTTCTTGCTCGTCAGGCTCCGCGCCTCATCCGTCGCCTGCATAATCTGCAGCGCATCGCTGCCGACGTACTGCGGATGGCGGCCGGCCAGGACGTACAGCAGCACGCGGCGGCCATGCTGGTCCGCCGCCAGCTCGGCCACGTTGGCCGCCAGCTCGCCCAGCAGCGTCTTGCCGGCATACACCGTGTCGTCCATGCAGTCCAGCAGCGCCACGAGCACCGCGTACCCGTGCTCCTCCCGCGCCACCCGCATCACATAAGTGCGCAGCGATTTGGCAATCGCCTTACGGTCCTTCGCCGTGCCGTGCGCCACGCACAGCTGCGCCGCATGTGCGCCGTCGCGTGTATGCAGGATCTCGACGCACAGCTCGCGCATCTCCTCGATCATCTTCTGCCGCGCGGCGGAGGGGGCCAGCCGCAGGTAGTCGGCCAAGGCGCGGTGCACGATCGAATGCTGCACCGTGCCCTTCTGCAGCAGCGGGCCCAGCGAGGCCAGCAGGCCGGCCACCACAGAGTCACGCTTCTGCGGCGCATTTGCCAGCACGTCGTCGATAGACTTGGCTGCGTCGTCCTTGAACACCGCCAGCTCGGCGCCGTACAGCTCGGCCGCCAGCTGCCACCGCTGCGCGCTGTTGGCGTACACCGCGTAGCACTCCTCGAGTACCGCCGACGCCTCGCGGTGCCTCAGCGTCGCCCTCACGTGCCCGTGGAACGCCCGGACAACCTCGCCGCGATACTTGTTGCTGTACTTGAGAATCGCCATCACAATGTGCTTGCCGTACGTGCTGCGCGCCAGATCCAGGTACGTGCCCTTCAGCTCCTCGGCAATCTCGTTGCGCTGCGCGTCCGTGCCCATCTTGACGCACGTCTGGATCACTCGGCTCATGTCGTGTTTGAACGTCACGTCCTTGATCCGCCCCCGGATCAGCCCCATCATCTGGTCCATCTTGGAACGCCGGTCGGCTGTGGCAAGGTCGCCGCGCCGCAGGTCCTCCCAGAGCTTCAGCGCCTGCAGCTTCAGCTCGCCTGCCGGCGCCGCACGGATGCGGTCCGTGCGCTGCTGCCGCTTGTCTGCCGGCGTTGTGGGCGCCGTTCTTTTGTACTTGTTGCTGACCATCGTGGCCCTGGTCTCCTTGCTGTACTTGTCCTTGTTGGTCGGGTGCTTGTTGCCCACCTTCTTCTCGACCTCGACGCCCTTGCGCTTTTTGCTCGGTCCGTCCGACGACCCCGTCTTGCCGCGCTTGTGTCCTGCGTCCTTGCCCATTGTCTGGTTCCGAATGATAGTGGTGCTGCTTTGTACAGTCAATAGAAGATGCGATGTAGTAAAAAACACAGACGGAGTGAAGAAAGGAATCGATCGTTAGCACCACTCCAAAAAAAAAACTTTTTTATTTCAGTCCTTTTTTCTCGCCACTGATCGAAGCAGCTTTGATCACACATGATCTGGATCAGGCATGGTCCACAGACTTGTCGACATTTTATATTCTAAACGTCCCTTTCTACATTTTACTACACCGACCAACAGCTCATACACCGCAAAAACACTGAAATAATAAAGAACACAGTCGATCAACTTTTGGCGACACCAACTACAAAGCTCGATTTGATGTTTTTCTCCAACTTTCTAACACTCGCTAGCATTCCATCTATGCTACTTTCGACACAAGGTGCCTGATTTGGGTGTCGTAGCATGCAGATACACACGTGCGCATCTTAGCTCTATAGCTCATGCCGAACCTAAATTCTCTGCTCTATTTTCTGTTGTACTCCCTCTCAAAGACAGCGGGTTTTTTTGTAAGGCTTTGCCCGCTGCTATCTGTTTCATCCTTCCCCCTTTTCTATCCACCATTCCTTCTTTTTACTTCCGTAAAATTTGCAGCTTGCAAAGCTCCAGTTTCCAACTTTATACAAACAATATGGACCCTGCGATTATATAAAGGTCTCTCAGACTTTATCCTTTTCTGCAATCTTTTTACAAAAAATAAAGAAAATCGCTGCCAAAAAGGAGCAGAAAAAAAAACAAAGGATAGCCATCCTTACTTTCTACTCTTTATTTCTTTGTGAAATATCTCCAGTTTTAAAAAGGATTTCTATTGCCACTCTTTTTTTCTTTTTCTTTTTGTCACAAAGCCCAAGTGGAATCCTTAATGCCAAATACGTATGTGTCGGTACAATCGTTGCTGGCTGCCTGCAAAGTGAGTAAGCAAACTGCTCCGCATTCTGCACACATTATACTCTTTCTAAAACCGCTCCTTCTATATAAACATAGCTTTTGCCACACTCGAGACTCCCTCCTATTTTTATTTTTTACTTTCCTTTTTCTCTCAACAATTATATTTCCACACACATTCTCCCCAATACACACTTGCCGTTCATCGTCCTTCAACTTCTCATACCTATTTTTGTTCTTTACCGCATTTGCATTGCATATTGTATTACCCAAGTCACCCAATGGACGGCTATCAGAACTACCCTCAATACGGCCATGACCAGTACCACAGCCCTGCCCCTGTGCAGCAGCACATGGTCTATCCCCACATGAACGGGATGCAGGTTATGCCGCCCATGGCTAACCCCCACATGGTTAACCAGATGATGCCCTCCTATCCGTCGGTCCCACCCACCGGAAACCGCAAGCAGCCTATTACGCGTGCATCCCATGTAATCTCCGAGCCCGCTTGCCAAGTCTACCGCGCCGACGAGACTGCTGAGGCCATCGAGTTCACCACCCGCCAGCTCATCGCTTTTGACGGCAAAGTCTTCATCGAGCACCTGCCCGGCCACAACATCATCTTTGCCCCTATCCAGCTGCACCCGCATCACGTTCTCCACCCGGCCACGGCATCTTCATCTTCGACCTCCCGCGTGTCAAAGCTGCGCCTCAAGTCGAAGAAGCTTAACCGCCCCAAAAACGTATTCTTCAAGTACCGCAGCAAGAAGGTCAAAGAGCTCCAGGAGCAGTACCCCAAGCTCAACCAAACCGTCATCTCCAAGCTTGCTGCCGAGCACTGGCACAACGAGACCCCCGAGGTCAAGGAGCAGTATCGGAAAATCTACCAGGACGAAATGGCGCAGTATGAGCTGGACAAGAAGATTAGCCGCATCAAGGGCAACAGAAGCCACAGCGAGTCATCGGAGGTTGAGGACGATGGCTCGTCGCTTGTTGGCGGCTCGCACCAGCTCTCATCTGAAAGCAACCGCACTGTGGTTTCTAACGACTACTACTACAGCGTCCCGCAAAACCAGCACCCCAGCCCGCTGGGCATTACCCAGAGCCCGCCCATGGAAATGGCGCGCCAAAGAAGTTTCTCTTATCCAGTTGATCCCAAGCAGCAGTCCGACATTAACAACCTAATTCACTAAAAAAAAAGCAGGTCTGTCTTGGCGGTTGCCGTCACAGCATACATCTTTGTAAACCTTTTCTCTTTTTATTATGTATTTCTTGTTCTTTATGTTTTAAACGTATTTCATCCTGTTAATCGTCCTTTTTAAAAAATTATTGTTTGTGCACAGAACGAAAGACGCATCCTAGTGAATTGGCTTTTTTTTTGGGTTTTATATGTATATTGAAGAAGCTTTAAAATTTGCTGGCTAGTTGTTCTTCTGGTAAAATAATAATATATAATAACGCTTGTTTTCCCTCTCTTTTCTCACAGTAGGTAAAAAAGAAACAGTCAAATTACAAGACCTACAGATATAGGTCCTGCTCTCTTACTTTATATGGCTAAGTAGAAGCACTGTCAGCTGTGGCGGAAGCAACATCGCCAGTTGCTCCGGTGGCTGCGTCGTCAGAGCTGCCATGGTCACCTCCCTTCTTACCACGGCGGTGCTTGCAGCGTCCACCACGGCCGCCAGAGTGGCTACCAGTCCAGGTATGGCTTCTATGTGAATGCTCTTCAGTCTGTCCAGAATCATCGGTTGTATCGCTAGCATTGCCAACTATATCCTGCCGACGGAAAATTTTTGGTCTATACCAAGGTGCAGCTGCAGTACCGGTAGTAGCCACAGTAGTGTCGTCAATTGGGCTAGACATAACGCCGGAGAACGTGGCTACCAGCGCCACTGCAAGTATAGCGAAATGCGTTGTCTTCATTATGATATGAAAAAAAGGAGGAAGAGAAAAAGAAAGGGAGAAAAATATAAATGGAGAATTAAAAGTATTCTTTGGTGGAAGAAATGAGAGAGCAGAGGAAAAGGCAAGCCAGATGGTACTTTTTTATACCAGTACTTCGACTTTGTTTGAGCACCAAACATGTACATGTTCGCGTGCTTCTATCATTATTTCTTATGACAACGGATGCTCCGGCTTTTGTTGTTGCAACCACTGTTTTCTTTTAACGTTCAAGTGTGCCATTTGTACAAAAACCAGACTCGTTTTGCTTTTTTATAATGTAACCGCGTGTCATCCTTTTTGAACAATTATTTTTATCTACGGCTGCTTTTAGAGACAACGTGTGTAGTTTTAGCGTCTTTTAAAGCAAACCCAATGCATATTAAAAAAGAAAATCACGAGGAGCGGGCATCGATTCTTTGTTTAAATGAAACAAGGGCCCACACACATTAGAGTAGATGGAACATAGGACGCTAGATCAAAAATAAGTTTTTATAAATTTTAAAATAAAATATTGCAGCATGCACAAGCAGACAAATTGCAATTACCCTTGAGTAATAAAGTCAAATACCAGTGCTAAAGGAATATAATTAAACATATTAACAAACAACAACCAAAAGGTTAAGCCAATATCTAAAATAGAACATATGTGATAGGGCTATATATATTTCGGAGAGTATCAAAAATGCATTGATTATGCAATGATATTGAAACTCTGGTTAGCGTTGCAACGCTTGTCTGAGGCATAGTTTAGTAATTCTGTATATATTGACTTGGTTTACATAAATAGTTTAAATAAGACGCTGGTTTCCAGGGTACTTGACCTTGTATGCATTGTTATTTACGACAGTTGTGGGGTGCACCTCACCTGGTACAGTGTCAGATTCTTGACGACGCAGGTACCCGTGGTATTCCTTCTTATATCCTCCACCGTTGTTGTCCTCCTGGGGCGCAGCAGTCGTGTCGTAAAACTCAGTTCTTTCAGCTTCACGACGTAGGTATCCGTGGTATTCATCCTTGTATTTTCCACCCTTGTCTTCATCCTGTGCCGCAGCAGTGGTGTCGTACAACTCAGTTCTTTCAGCTTCACGACGTAGGTATCCGTGGTATTCGTCCTTGTACTTTACGTCGTTATCTGGTGTTGCGGTTACTCCAGGGACAATTTCAGTATATTCACGGCGCAGATATCCGTGGTACTCGTCCTTGTATTTTCCACCCTTGTCTTCATCCTGTACCGCACCAGTGGTGTCGTAATATTCAGTTCTTTCAGCTTCACGGCGCTGATACTGACGGTAGACCTTGGTGTCAACGCTTGAGGTTGGGATAGCAGATGCATCGCTGGCAGAGACAGGACTAGCATTGACATTGCTAATGGCACTGGCGAGCGCAACGACTAGGACGGAAAAGTAAATTGACCTCATGCTGATACAACGAAAATATAATTCAAAAATGATAGAAATAAAAAGTTGGAAATGATAATGGCTGATAAAATGGAAATTGTGAATACAGACCTGCGGCTACTATTTTATACTAAAAAATTAGGCTGCGCTGCCTTTACGCTGCAATTGCATTACTCCTTTATAATATGTAAAAAGTTTCACATTTTTCTTTTGAACCAAATTTTGCGAACATTTCATTCTAGGCCTTTCTTTTACTCTTTTTATTCCTATATAAAAAAACTCATTTTACTAAGGAGACTTGTCATGGCGTCATTTTTTATTTTAGAAAATGATTAACAAGGCAAATATGTTTACAAAGGAATGGCCATGCATGCAATGACAGTGTAGTGGCCAATCCCCCATGACTGCTAAATCCGCTAAGATTCTAATTCTGGCACAGGCGTATTAGCAAAACTGATGATGCGGTTATTAGTATATTTAAAAGGTTTGTGTACATTCTAAGATTGTCTTCAAACATACTACAATACATTCAAAACCAAGCTAAGGTAGTCTAAAGCGTTTGTCAGCTTATCTTATTGCTTAATAGTATAAAACTTTAAAACTAGGGTAAAACGTTAAAGGACTAATAAAGACTAATAGTATTGCTTTATACAAGCTGGTAATGGCTTAGGCAGATGCGGTGGGTACTACAGCGCCGCTGGGAGCGTGGGCATCAAATTCAACACCGCTGAGGTCACTAGGACGGTGACGGTGGTGACCGCCCTCAGAACCGCTTTCCCAGTCCCCATCGTGGCTCCAGCTGCCCTCATGGCTCCAGCTTCCCTCGTGACTCCAGCTGCCGTCGTGGCTTCTTGAGCGACCATGGTGATGAGCCGAGCCGTCCTCCGAATGGTCAAAACCACTAAGCTCGCTAAAATCGTGCTCTCGGCTACCGGCATGAGCATGGACAGCGGAGGAAACTTGTCCAGCGCTCTGAGCAAAGACAGATGAGGCGGTTGCGACCAGCGCAACGATAACCAGAGAGAAAACTGAAGCCTTCATGATTGAGTCAAGTGATAGAAGCCGTTAAAGTGCAAAAAGATAAACTGAGTATTAAGAAAGTTGCGTTTCAAGTAATTGAGTGAAGTTGAAGAAAATGTTGATGGAGGTCGTACGATGATGTTGGAGGCTGCCAGCCGGGCACTTTATATACTATTTTCCGAGTCGATGGAAAGCGCAGAGAGCAGCTGTGGTATATTGTTTCTATCGTCAGTCCAAAAGAAACGACAGCAGCGAGCCTTGCTACATCCATATTCACGCAAGCTAAATTTTAAAAAGAGTGCTAAAATGATGCTTCCATCGACGATGGAACATTCCAGCGGAAGCTCGAGCTCGTTTAAAAGAAACAAAGGATCCGCCTTAACGGAGGTTCGTTTGTAAAAAAAGGGAGCAGCGTTCTTATTAACACGCTCAACACAAACGAGCACACGACATGAGCAACCTGCTTAGTTTGAAAGAGCGTGCAAGCTTTCCTTTTTTATTAAATGTATCTAATTATAAACATTCCATCGCCTTCTTTCCACCCCCAAGCAATGGTGGGTATGAGCACAGCTCTTTCAATCTCTGATTTCCTTTTTTTAAAATACAACATCAAGCGTGGATTGGTAGATGGATTCTTTTGATATTCGTCCTCCACTCTTTATTGTGTCAAGTTTAAAAGCACCGTGCCAGACTTTAACATGTTGGTTTCCTTTCTGCTCAAAGCAAACTGCGTGCTACAATGGACCTCCTTGTCTGATTGGTCGGAACAGGCATGAGCCGAGAAAAGTGCCAAGACTTTGGGCGATCAGCATGCGTAGCCCATCTCCCCTGCTAAAGAATGGAATCCTACTTTAATTGTAAACAAAGCACAGCGCATTGCTTTAAAACGTGTGGGCGACCAACACATTAAAGGTCGCGCCATTCAGGACATCAATTCCATTACTAAATCAGATTCAATCACCGGATTATAATTGGAAGCTCCAGATCAAGAGGCAAGACACAATCATGGATGTGCATATTGCTGCATGTCGAAGGAGACAAAGGAATCGTCTGTTCTTTGGCAGCGCTTGCAGCAAATAAAACAATGTCCAAAGAAAAAAGTGTTTTATTCATTTAATACCAGCCACACGGCGATCGGAGAGCGTCTTGTTTCTTCTTCATGGGCTAGTCTCTTTATCCCTACATGTATCGGTGTACGTCTCTTAGCTTGTTGTCTTATACAACAAAAAGAGACAATTGTACTCAAAGAACACGCATGTGCACTCACACACAGATGCATGGTGTCTGGCTCTCTCCTATATTTTTTTCATCACTTTATTCTCTTAATCGGGGTGTCTCAATAAGGTGCTCTCTGCATTTCTTTGCCCTATTCGCTAAGTGAAAATGAGTTTATTGTTTCCGTTGTTTATAGAATCTATGATGTGTTTATATAGAGCGACTAATGCCTTCTATTTCCAACCACAGTTTTCTTTATCAGTACCTCGCGCCACATCTACCTTCCAGCCTTTTCTCCTTCCAATTCTTTATTTCCATCCGCCTGTTAGAAACCACTATCGCCTCAATCAATGGAAAACTCTCGTAACTACATTTCTACACTCCACAAGGATGGACGGCCGCTTAGAATCCGACCCTTAGCTCACTCGCACTCATTTTCTACGCTGCCGCGTTCCCCGGCCCTGGCTTCGGCTCCTGCCACAGCTTCTGCATTTACCCCTGTGCCAGCAACCGCCTCTCCGCGTACAGAGCCACCAATAAGGCTTGCCCCAGTCCATGGATTACCGACGCCGATGAGCCCTATTCAGTCTCTTCCACTTCCAAGTCTGGCTAGCATAACTTCTAGATCAAGCTCGCCTCCACCGCAGAAGGTGCACACAAGCAGCCAGCTTATCGATGAGTCTGACGCAAGCATTTTCTATTACAGCCTTAAAACCGACGAGTTTATCAAGCGACCAGTTGACCAGATAATCGGCCCTAACGGCAAAATCTACGTCGAACACATTCCAAACCACAACATCATTACACTCCCCAAGGACATTTCGTTGCAAAAGTTTGGTCGCAGAATCAACCGCAAGACGTTCTTAAAGCTCCAATCAGTGGAAGTGGCAAAGGACAAGCCCACAAAGCCTCTTAACGTCTTTATCAAGTACCGCAGTGCCAATCTCAAAAGAGCACGCAAGGAGCACCCGACAGCCAGCCAAACGGACATATCGCGCATTCTGGCAGAGCAGTGGCGCAACGAGGATCCGAGCGTCAAGGAACAGTATATTAACAACTTCCTTGCCGAAAACTACCAGTACAACATCAAGTTCAAGGAGTGGAAACTGCGTACCGAGCAAAGGGAGTTTGACCGTCTTGACGACTATGACCCTGAAACCCCGTCTTCCACAATCAGTTTGGGCCTGACACCGTTTTCAAGCGAGTCGCAACCAACAGAGGGCATCTATGCACCATCTTCAGCACATGCTGTAGATATGTCGGCGTATGGTGGTCCATCGAATTTCAACGTTGCTCGTCGGCGCAGTCATTCAGTGCCACCACAGAGTTCCGAGTGCCAGCTACCGCCGCTTAAGCGCCAGCGGCCATATTAATGGAACTTTTAAATAAATGTAATCATCTATCAGCCTAATGAAACAGTAAAATAATATTTAAATAATGCGCCGTGCAAACTGCGAGCGACCATCAATGTCGCTATCAAAGGTGTCCAGCGACCCGTCATGCAGACTGCTAAAGTTGAGGTCGGCCGCAGGCGATCTATACACATTGGCCGGTGTGGGGATAGTGCCTGCAACCAGGGTACCACCGCCGCTAGCCGAGAGCATCCTGATTGTGTCCAGTGGGTCCTTGTCATAGTAGCCATCCTTGTCGCCCATCTTGCTATGATTGAACATGCTGTCGTCCATCCGCGAGTATGATGTGGTCTCGTTAGGCGAAGAGTCAACCTCGGCAGAGTACTTTTGGGCATACCCGTCGGTGCGCAGCTTCTGGGCCCATTCCTTGTCGTAGGCTTCGCGCCGGAACATGCACTGGTATGCAGGGTATACCAGCATAATCCAGATAATGAGGTTAGTCGCGACAGTATCGATAATGGTCTCGGAATGGCGGAAACTCTTGGCAAACAGATAGTACGGATGCGTTGCGTGAACAACAGTGGTCTTGATCAGAATCATAAAGCCAAGAACGCATGTGAATAGCGACTCGTAGAGCTCGTTGAAACTTGTCTGTATATGCCGAATGCGGATGGCCAAAACAAGCACTCCGACCCAGGGTGCCCAGATCAGACCAATGCTAGCATACCTGTACTTGTCGTCGACGACACAGATCTGTGCATACGAGAAGTATACGCTGACATTATTAACGTCCACAAGCTGGCATGCAAGGCAGTAGGCAAGAAGAACGACGGCCAGGACAATGCCTGGCACATACAGAGCTGCACCCTTGTATGGCTTTCCCTGAATAAAGATACGGTCAAGCGCATAGAAGCGAAGGGTCACAAGACTCGAGTAAATAAAGCTAAACAAGATGCGCATCCAGACTACCCAAAACCGGCAGTGGGCCCACCCGCCTGTGATCCGAACTAATCCGTTCATCTGGAAGTCGCCGAGGGCCCAAGGGATGGTTGCGAGGTACATTAGGGTGCACAGCTTGATTGTCTTTGCGCGCAGCGGCCTGTACTTGCGGTTGAACCAGACATATGCCATGAATATGCCAGTCAGTCCCAGAATGATAGCGCAGAAAATCATGACCCCTATGTCGCTATTGTCGTTGTCCTGGACCTTGGTATTCAGCATTGCATGTAGGAACTCAACCCGTGCCTCGCCTTCCAGCGGAGGCAGGCTGGCAAACATGGACAAGTCTGCCATTCTCAATCAAAATAAAGTAAATAGTATAAATCGGCAATATTGTAACAAAAGGCTAGCGTAATTAAACAAGGGAAGGTGTAATATTAGGAGGAAAGTGATGGAAGGGACGATATGAACAGCAGGCGAGCAAAAAGTAAAAATTCCGGTGCAGTTGCGCTGACAGACTGCTTATGTATGGCACCAGTGGTTGTAAACATAGCGCGTTTGCATGGCAATGAGCAAGAAGCTGGTCATCCGGAAATTCAGCTCTACAAAGGCTCTTCTACTTTAGGCAAGCGCTGCTATCGCCAAACCCAGAAAATAAAGTGTAAACACGCAACCGCTCTGACTGCCTTAAAAAAGCAGCTACCTTTGTAAGGATTCCAGCGGCAGAATGCATCGTAGATGAGGGCAAGCCACGCCACTGCGTCCCTTCTGTCCCCACCTCAAACCTACCTGCCCACTCACACACACACGCACGCACGCACACACGATACGCTCGACAGACTCAATTGCGTACTATATGTTCTATTTCGGCCTTCGGCTGTCTGCATTTCTCCACCGCCGATCCAGCCTGATCGGCACTTCAATTACCAAAATAGGAGCACAAGCTTTCTGCTGAAGAGATTTTACAAGCGATTTGCGCCTTTGATCACAGCACTCTGTAAATCCTGGAACTGGCTCTTCTTTGCTCTCGGGCATGCATCTACGCCCACGCTCACGTTGCAACAAATAAAGAGAGCATGCGGTGAATCTGCTGACAGTTGGTGCGATTTTCCTAGATAAAATAGAACATGCGAGTGACGCACTATTTTCTGTCACAAAGGAAAACTACAGAAAAGAGAGTCCAGACAAGAAACGTGCAACGCCTGAGTGCTACCTTTTCAACGAATTCCGAGAAGGAAGCTCGCGAAATGACAAACGTGTTTATACAGACTTTAATTCCGCAATGGTATAGAATGTTCTACATGGCCATTGTCTAATCCAAAACCGGTTATAAAAAGACCTATCTCTGCGTGTCACACAAGCATGCAACCACGAGTGTATCCAAAACAATAATGAAAAATAGATGTTCTGGAACAGTGCGTTGCAGCTCCGCCTTCTGCTGGACATAACCATCAAAAAGACGCAATCAGCCCATTTCTTGTTTTACAATAATTACCGAGTCCAGAATTGCTGGATGCATTAGTGTAATAATTGCACGCGGTTCCCGAGACCATTTCCGAAATGCAAACCGCAGTTATTTTGAAAAGTGAATGGTAGCGCTAATCCCACCTTTGTACATGCCAGGTCTTTGTCGTAGCATGTTTGGCATCAGATGCTGGCAAAATAGTTCATAGAGTTAACGTTGTCAATTTAATCTCCCATGTCTGATTTGCAATGCGTATCAATTATTATCGTTTTGTTATACAACTGTTACAATCTAAAACCAGCCTCTTTTGAGAAAAGCAACAACGCTGAAGACCAGAAAACACCGGTAGGAAATGCAATTAAATTACAAATTGAAATCATGATGATTTAATTGCCCCTACGCCAAGAGTTGCCACCATCTGCCATCCATTGTGCACGTCTTGGCGCTGATTTGTTTGCAGATATGCTATAGAAATCAGACATGGAGATGGTTGATTTTACAGATGGTTGAATATATCGCAACGTAAAACGGCGCCTAGACTGTGGCTTGCCTGCTTGCCTGACACGGGTACTAAAAGGTCAGTCTTCTGGATAAACATCTGGAATTTTGTTGTGCGACTCTTCTTTACTTTGTTATTTTTACATCGCATAGTTATAAATGGGCATATTTTCAGCAGCAGAATCCTACGAAATCAGCGGTAAGGTGGCTCTAGTCACCGGTGCACTAGGTATTATCGGCACTCAGATAACGTCGCTATTTCTGGAGCTCGGGGCCAAGGTGATCCTGGTCGACGTTATCAGCGACGGTAGTGGCGAGGGAAAGTGCAGCTCTCTTAACTCGGAGACAGATGATGAACACGGCAAAAGGGCGATCTACATCCAGGCCGACCTTCGCAAGCCGGAAGAGATTCGGCGAATCCTCGAGGAGGGACATGCCCAGTTTGGTCAAATCGACATTCTCGTCAACAACGCTGGACTTGCACTTTACAAAAGATACTATGTCGACGAAGAATGCGACGCGATAAGCGCCACAATCGACCTCAACCTAAAGACGCCAATGGAGAGCACGCGACTGTTTGTGCGCATGCTCAGAGAAAGCGGCAGGGAGGGCGTGGTTGTAAACATGGCATCAATCGCTGGACTCTCTCCGGTCAAGTACTTTGAGACCTACGGCACAACCAAAACGGCGCTTATGTTCTTTACCAAGGCCAGTGAATACCTTGCGCCAAAAATCCGGGTCACAGCCGTTGCCCCCTTTTTTGTCAACTCCCCAATGGCATTCAAGGATGGCAAGGTTGACAAGATCCCATTTATCAACAAGCACACGCTTGTGTCTGCCAAGGACGTCGCGCACGCCGTGGTCAAGCAAGTCCGGGACCGCAGCTCAGGCGGAAAAACAAACATGGTGATTGGCAGGTGGAACTCAATTCCCGTGTGGCATTTCAGCGCCTCAAATGTGTATCTCCTTTTCGTCGTCTTTTTCTGCTGGTTCGTTGGGATCGCCCGTTCCTATTTGGGTCTCCCAAGCGGAAGCAGCTTCCTGAGCGAGGAGAAAAGCTACAGACATGCTGAATCGGCACAAAGCCAAAAGAAGACAGAATAAACCCAGCCAGTTCGCATCGAGATCTCGCTTGATTATCGGCCGGCAATAATTGTGCTGCATATTGGCTCAATTATTGCGTTGATTTGCGCTTCAATATATTTTTTTTAGTCAGCCATGAGAGTGCAGGGTAATAACTGATATATTAGAGTTGTGTGTTCTTTGTAGGAATTGTAAACCTCCGCACAAATTACTCTTAGTAAACAATCTGCGAGATGCTGCGCCAAAACTCGTCCTGCAGGATGTGCTTCATAACCTGCTTCTTCATGGTGATATTGACGACAATATCAGTGCTTGGCGGCGGGCTAGGCAGAAATCCAACAAAATTGGCCACGAACGATGGGATCGTGCATGTCCACTCGGGCAATCCATTGCCGAAATCGGCCTTGTAGAGCTTGAATGCTGTCTCGTTGGTGATGGCTAGCAGCTTCGGGTGAGTTGCCAGATACACCATTGGTCTAGTAAAGCACGATGGGCGTGCGGAGATCATATCGATGAAACTACTGACAAGACTGGCATCCGCATTGCTGTAGATGCTGCTGACAATAGCTGTTGCTTCTGCTAGGGATTCGGGGGTTGTGACCTTCTCGAGCACATCTAGCGGACATTTGGCGTTATGTGGCAGCAAACCATTACCCATGTAGTTTTGGTCGACAAGACCAAGCGGATGGCGCATATCGGCCAGCAGGTTCAGCGACTGGTACTTGTCCTTGCCGTTCACCAGACTGAGAGGACGCTTCAACGCAAAAGCGAACAGGCTGAAAACACTGCCAATGCTTAAAGTAAGTCTTGGACGCTGCTTATCGCACTGCTTGTGTGCACGAGCAACAGTCTTGCTTACCAAGGCCGCAAGCACATGGGTCGGAGTTGGAGCCTGACCATCAGGCATGTGTCTGGATACCTGCTTGCACAGCGCTTCGAGGGGCTTCTGCGAGACACGGAATGTGTGCGAAACGATATCCGAGCTGAGTCTTGCGCGATCAAGCAGTTGGGAACGAGTGTTTGGGGACAGCCAGGCCAGCCAATCAGCTACAGGGTTAAATCCTGTGTACACGTCTAGCGTGTCTGCATCCAGCGGCTTGCGGTCATCCGGCAGATGACGCGCAATGATCCCACGGTCAAAGCAGTAGCTGCGTGCCATTGCTATTTCAGCCATCTCTTTGTCTTGTGTGCGCTCCGCTTGACAGAGCGTGCCCCAGAGCTCGACAAACGAAAAGAATCCGGTTCCATCCACAACATAGTGTGGAATATTGACGAATATGATAACGCCGCTGTTGTTGATCATACGTACAACATGCACGTTTAGCAGTTTGATGCGTCCATCCGCACCGGCCTTGGTTATTGCACCCGCAGTTGATAGACCGGCTGGCCACGACGAATGGTGGTAGTTGCTCTCTCGGAGTACGTCGATATGCAGGCTGCTCGTGGATTCCTTGTACTCTGGCATGTTTAGATCATGGGGATCAATGACGACGCTTGTCCGACCGCCACCATCCGGATGTAGATAGCCGGCAAGAATGGGAAACTTTTCAAGAGCTCGATAGAACGATGTGCGTAGCGCATCACTCGGCATAAAATCGGCCTTACCAGCGCCGTTAGCGTAGAAGAAATGGTAGGGGACATTGAGGAAGGCCGCCTGCGTGTCCACCGGATGCAGTTGGATAGTCTGAGGCTCAACAGTGCTTACAAAAGTGTCCATATCAACAAAATAATTTTAGTACGAAGAATAAAAGAGTAGGAATGCACGAATGATATTTTACAGGTTGAAGCGACAACAGCAAGGTGCGCGTTGGTACCCACACTATTAACTTGTAATAATTAAAGAACAATGCTGTCTTATGTATGTTTAACTGCTAAATTGTGCTATAGAGCAAGTTTGCCGATTGTGAGGCTTGCCTGTCTCAGGGAATATTGCATTCTTGTATTTGAATGAAAAGGGAGCCAAAATCGTCTGACTAATCAATTAAGAACTGACTAATCTATTTAATGTTTGTTTAAGCCAAATTAGTACACGTGGGCATCTACCATATAATGTGTGTCTATTGGGTTAGCTCTATATTAAAAAAGAGACGCCATAGACTGCATTAGGTAATGCATATAAATAAATCCTAAACGTCGATATATTTTTTGTAATTTTATATAGATGGGAAATACCGATTCTTTGCTCACAATATTTGACTCCAGCGGCTCTGTAGCAAACGATGGTCATCGCGGACTCAATCAGCATGAAAGAAATGTTCTGAACGCTCTGCTCGAGAAACCCGATAGAGCTTCTGGTACATTTGAGGGCTATCTAACTCGATATCTTTTATGTAAAGATGATGACAGCACAGACAAGGTGATACCACCTGAACAACGTCTATCGCAGTTGCTTTATGGAGACAAGAGTTCACAGGCCGATGCGGTGTGTTTTGTTTGGATACACGGCGCCAGAGATAAGCATACGGCAACGCTGCGCACATTCGTGGCTGATATGTGCAAGCAGGCAATAGACGAGTTCTGGCAGCTTCCAGCAAACTCGTTAGTAGAGACAGACGAGTGGATGACAGACTGGTGCTTGACAGAGCCAAGCGACGTAATACTTCAGCTGTATGGCGTATCAGCAGACACATTGGAATTTTCTAATGGAGGTGAGCGCAGAAATATAACAGCGAAATGCTTGCACAAGTGGACAGGCGTAGCCAGCCAGCCTAACGGCGTAGATCTGGATTTATGGCGCAAGTGGTGGCAAGGGTGCTCGGTGTTTAAGGAGATAATCAACATGGTCATATCGCACGCGCTCTACTCTGATTCTCGGGCGATCATCCGAGGAGCTGTGAACGATAGAGTGCATTGCCCATCTATTCCAGAGGATATGCTGAATGCGCCGTTTCAATACTTGCTGACTCCGGCAATCGGATGGGCGCTGGGTCGCGAGCTTCCCAAGGAATCACAAAAGTCCTGGAGCTGCATATATTCAAGCATGCGAGACGGGCTCAGCTGGAGCACGTTTCAAAGCAGAATCGAAAGGAGCGGGTCGATTCTGCTTCTTGTTCGCGAAAAGCAGCACCCTTACTTGGACGGAGATGGCAAAAGCAAGTGTCAGCCAAATCAGCAACGTGTTTTCGGTGCATACTTTGATGGCGATCTTGAGCGCAATCCGAGCTGGCGGGGCAACTCGCTCAACTTTGTGTTTTCGATAACGACGGGCGGCAGCCGCCTCGGATTGGATGTGTATAGAACCACTGGGTTTAACGCCAACTACCAGTATTTCAACTATGCGACCAAAACACTTCCAAATGGACTGGGTGCCGGTGGGCAGCTAGAGCACTTTGGGCTGTGGATCGACGGCAGCTTTACGTGTGGCAGCTCGAACTCGGCAGCAACTTTTGGTTCCGAGCAGCTCTCTACTCAGAGAGACTTTGAAATTGACGTTATCGAAGCATGGCTTGTCCGACCAACGGACAGACTTGACGATGACGGACCTGGTGGCGCAAAGAAGCAGTCGGTACTGGATGCCAATCCGGAAGCAGCGGCGTTACTGGAGCTAGCAAACCGGAAAATGTACTCAAAGGCGCTGCCCGATCCGACATTGGACCGTGACGATAAGCATCACTAGTAACGCATTTCAACATATATCTATAAAAATAAGGTTATTGCTATCCCTCATAGGGATCACCGGTCTGGTAGTTCGGATGCTTGGCACCGTGGCCTCCAGGGTTTGGCATGGCAGCACGGCCAACAATGGTCTTTGGCGATTCTGGAGCTCTCTTGTTCAGTGCGCTCGAGACAAGTTCTGAGGATTGAGCACTAGCACTAGCACTAGCTGAGGCAGACTCTGCAGGCTCGGCAGACGAGCCTCCGCTGCTAGTAGTCTCAAGCACATCCTGCTTGAGCTGCTGAGCAATTGGGGTGCCACCAGACTCGCTGTAGTAGGCGGCACCGGCGTCCCAGAGCATGATGCCGCCAAGGACATCGCTGCTGTTGCTCTTGGCGTCATTGTAGACCTCGGCAAGCTTGTCTGCGCCCAGATACCCGGTGCTCGCACATGCCTCGCAGGCAGGGGAGCCGATATACAGCTTGACGTCGGGGTTCTTGGACGTGGTCTTTGCCCAGTCAGCCCAGGTGGCAAAGTTGAAATCCTCAGTTCCAGCGTTGCAGTGGTTGTTGTAGAACTGGATGAATACGGCATCGACCCATCCGTTGTCGAGGGCATCGCCCAGCATGGCGTCGGGGAATACGCACTGGGGCGCGGCTGTAATCAGCGAGTCGGGCGAGATCTCGCGCAGCTTGTTTGAAAACTCGGCGTACCCCGTGTCGCCGCCGCCCTCGATATCCAGATCGACGCCGTCGAGCACAGCGTCGCCAAACGGGCGCTCAACATCGCTGCTGTTTCCGCCCAGATATGTGTCGACGACGGTCTGGGCATACGTGTCAGCAGTAGCGCTGTCCTTGATCGAGTATGCGCCGGAGGCTCCGCCCATCGACAGGAGGATCTTGATTCCCTTTTCCTGGCACGCCTGGATCTGCGGGGCCAGCGAGGTGCAGTCGAGCATCTGGCTGCTCTTGAAGTACTTGTCACAGTGCTTGGAGAGGTTAATCTGCGGGTTTTCGGTGAAGACGTGGTGGAAGGCGAGGAGGATGATGTCCGGCGGAGTGTCCATGTTGCAGTAGTCCTCGAGATCCTGCTCCTCCTCCTTCTCGTCTGTCTGAAGAGACAGCGAGTTCTGGCCCCAGTAGATTGCCAATCCGCCGGTGTCCTGGCGGAGGTCGTATGCACGGGTTGCTACCGCTGATAGCAGAGCCGTAACAAGCAGGCCGCGTTGGAAGGTAAACATTTGTATAGTCTATTCTTTCTTTTTCGCTGAGTAAATGGTATTGGACAAGAAGCGTAGAGCAACTAGATGAGTGGAAGACGAAGGAGATGGCACCGATGGTCGTTCTCTACTCCATCGTGTGGACTTGAGCCGATGCGCTGCTTCTCTCTTGCTGTTCTAGAGCGTGGTGGTGGTGGTCGTGGTGTTTGTAGTACAAACAGGGTGGGATGTTCGGTTGGCTATGCAGCTAGAAGTAAAATAGATATGTGTACAACCGACTATAATGCAATCCTGCATATGGTATGCTTGTCGGACAGCTATGTAAATAAAAAAAGGTTAAATGGTAATGCTACAAGATGAGAAGCAAGGGTGTTCGGAGTAGGTAGACAGTGTTGCCATTGGGGGAAAACAACAGTCCAGACGGTCCGCTGTCAAATTCTCCCGATACATATTCGCAGTAGCGGGGCAGATGGACAAAACAGAAAACAACCAAAGGGAACGTTGGCCGTCACTCATCATGACTGGATATCGCCCGTAGCGCAAGATCGATATTGTTCAGACCGGTGTGTGTGGGGAGGGGAGATGGCAGGCAGGGACCGACGGGACTGACAATCTGAGTTCAACGAGCAATCCGCCGCAGCCATAGAGCGCGTGTACTGTCCTTCTCTTTGCAGAAGCACCCGTTGTCTGGCCATATCCCCGCACAGATGGGGTTTATATTTTCCCAAACGAGAAATAGGGGCATTTTTAATCGACATGCAATGGCGGAATTCCTGGGTTCTGAGAGGGACAAATTCCGCATTCTTATTCTCCCACATTCTTAAACCCGAATATGTATTTTATACAGTTTAGTCTCGGACGGAGTTCAGAGATTTAAAAGGGGTTCTTTCCGCGCTTCTTTTCTTCTTATATTTCACTCGCTCTTGTTGAGATAATCTCAGCAATGGCAGCAGCAACAGCGCCTCCTCCCTCCACCACCATTTGCTTGTCAAGAGAAGAGAGAGGGGGGAGAGAGAAGGCCGTGTGGCAAAAGAGGGAGGCGACATTGGTTGCGCTGTGCAGCAGCTTAGAAATACCGAGGAGAGTATATAAACGAAAGGCCGCTCCTGCCTTTTTTTTTTTAGCTTCCCCGAGCTAACGGCCGTTCAACCCAACAACGGGCTTGGGCTCGGTCTTTGGGAAACTGAATGTTATCCTTTTGCTCAGTCAAAAGTGTGCCCGCGAATATTATAAATAGTACATCGACAGGGTCGGTCGATACCAAAAAAGATGCTTGAGCATTATTTCGTCGCTGAACCTTTTTTTCCCTACTTTTTTCGTTTTTTTTTCGTTTCGTTTCTACCACAGAGTGCATTGATTTTTTTCGACATAAACCCACACCCTGCTTTTTTTCTTCTCCAAATAGCATTATTCCATCCGCGCCTTCTCCACGAGATATAACCCGGATAAAAGATCGCGAAAGAAAAGACCCTAAGCCCAGGCTCAAATATTTTCTCTTTCTTGCGTCTGACTGCGCGCGCTACCAGTTTTTTCTTCTTCTTCCATCTATCTCTTTACGTCTTAACACTCGGTTTATAAGCGTGTCTGTACTATTTGTTCTGTTATCCTCTCCATTTTAGTTTCCTTTCTTTTTCCTCCATAGCACATTTCGTGTTTATCCGGCATTTTACACACACACGCACACACACTAGAAAACCCACTACTCTAGAGCAGTAATCAGAGCCAATGGGGTTGTTACAAGAGCACCGCGAGCGGCAGAAGAACCTCCTTCCCCTGTTCTCGCCCGAGCTGCGCGCCATGCGCATGGCGTTCCTCAAGGGCATCTGGCAGATGTTCGTCGTATTCACCTGCGTGTTCTGGATCTCAATCGGCTTCCTGTACGGCGCCGGGTACGACACATCGCGGCACATGAAGGACGCCTCGTACATGTTCAACAACCTGGACGACTCCGCGGCGGCCAGCAATATCAGCCAGATGATCCTGGAGGCGTTCGAGCCCAAGTCGATGGTGCGCCTGGTGGACCAGACGGGCAACCCGGAGTACGACACGATGGACAAGATCAAGCACGCCGTGTGGGTGGGCGACTCGTGGGGCGCCGTGGTGGTCAACAGGGGGTTCGGCGAGCAGCTGTCGCAGGCGCTGGAGAGCGGCGGCGAGTACGATCCGACCTTGGCGGTTACGCTGGTTTCGGAGGAGTCGAGGCACTTTTTCAAGGTGATGACGGCGACCAAGTCGATTGAGGCGGCGCTGACGGCGCTCGAGGTGCCGTTCGCGCAGATGGTGTTCGCCGACGCGCTGGCGCAGGACGGGGCGACGGCGGCGTCGGTGATCTCGCAGGCGAACCCGACGGCGCTGGTGCTCCCCTACAGCTACGCGGTGGACAACATCGCGCCGTACCACTTCGACATGTCGATGTACATCCTGTCTGTGACGCTGTCTCTGTGCATGGTGGTGGGGTCGTTTATTCCGTCGAACATGTGGAAGACCATCGAGGAGCCGTTCTTCAAGCAGGTCAAGATCCCACAGATCATCGCGCTGCGGCTGGTGGTCAACGTGGTGTGGGCCGTGGCGATTTCGCTGCAGGCCGTGGGGATCGTGTTTGCGTTCCGCGGGCCCACGTGGTCGCCCAACGTCGGCGACTTCTTCGGGCTGTTCGGGCTGTTCACTTTGAACACGTTCGCGTTCACGTTCTTCATCGAGTGCCTGCAGAACTGGGTGCACCCGCGGTTCCTCCTGGGCGCGTACTTTACGACGCTGTTCGTCGACATCTCGGCGGCGATTTTCGGGCCCGAGCTGAACAACCACTTCTTCCGCATCACGTACGCCATGCCGTTCATGCTGACGGGCATCTCGATGCGCACGCTGCTGACCAACGGGTCTTACAGCAAGTTCCAGTACACGATCACGGTCAACGTGCTGTGGTCGCTCCTCTGGTGGGTGATCTCGACGTTCCTGATTGCGCGCAAGGCCAGGCTGGTCAGGGCCGGCAAGCTGCTGATGTCCAACGTGGCGCCGCCGCCCGGCAGCGACCACGCGCAGGCTGAGGAGAAGGAGCAGAAGGACAGGGGCAGTGCTGCGGGGGGCGACAGCGGGCGCGTGGACGTTGAGAAGAATCTGATGGAGAACTCGGCTGGCATGGGCGAGGTCGTCGGCAGCGAGTCGCCGTCGAGCGAGTCGACGCCTGGCGCGTCGTCAGCCGACCTGGGCTCGGCCACGCCGAGGAGCCGCAGACGCGGCAGCGCGCCGACGTCGGACATCGAGATCGAGGACATGTGACCGACGTGATCAGATCATGTTGGATCGGATCGGATCAGGCATTTTGCGCAGCTGTTGTGCGACATCTGCGGCGCAGTGCGACATTTCCTGCTCTGCTCTCTCTCTTTTTCTTTTTCCTTCTGCGCTGCGCAACAGACTGATAAATAGTTGATCAATAGATGGCAGGCATACTTCATACACACCACCGCCACGCCCTGGCAGCGGCGCTGCGCTCGCACCGGCCGGGGCGCGGAATAGACCGAGCGGGCGGGGTGGCCGGGCGCGGGGTCAGCGGGGCGGCCGGCGGCGACGCGGCGTTCACGCTGGACGGCGGCTTTGTGGCGCGGTTTGCGCAGCAGCCGGCGCCGTTCGGCTTCAACGGGCTGGGCGCCGTGGTCTACCGGCGGTCGTACGCGCGGCAGCACGCCAGCGGGCGCGCCGAGCGGTGGTTCGAGACGGTGCAGCGCGTGGTCACAGGCACGTTCCGGCGGCAGCAGGCGTGGGCGCGGCAGCACCGGCTGCCGTGGGACGCGGCGCGGGCGCAGCGCGAGGCGCAGACGATGTACGGCAAGATCTTTGCGATGAAGTTTCTGCCGCCGGGCCGCGGGCTGTGGGCCATGGGCAGCGCGCTGACCGAGCAGAGGCACGTGTACGCGGCGCTGAACAACTGCGCGTTCGTCGGCACCTCCGACATGTGGCAGGAGGGTGCGCCCAGCGGGCCGTTTGCGTTCCTGATGGACGCGGCCATGCTCGGCGTCGGCGTCGGCTTCGACACCGAGGGTGCGCGCACGGGCGCCGCGCTCGGCCGCACGGTCGGCAGGCCGGCGGAGGACGCGGCGGTGCACGTGGTCGGCGACTCGCGCGAGGGGTGGGTGGCGTCGGTGGCCCGGCTTATCGACGCGTACCTGGAGCCCGGCGGGCGCTGCGGGGCGTTCGACTACTCGGGCGTGCGGCCGCAGGGCCGGCCAATCCGCGGGTTCGGCGGCGTGGCCAGCGGACCGGCGCCGCTGGAGCAGCTGCACGTGCGCGTGCGCCGGGTGCTCGACGGCCGCGTGGGCCGGCCGCTGGGCGTGACGGCGCTGGTCGACCTGATGAACTGCATCGGCGCCTGCGTGGTGTCGGGCAACGTGCGGCGGACGGCCGAGATTGCCTTCGGCCCGGCGGGCTGCGACGAGTTCCTGGACCTGAAGGACTACGCGAAGAACCCGCGGCGCGCGGCGTTCGGGTGGACCAGCAACAACTCGGTGTTCGCCACGCTGGGCATGGACTACGGCGGCGTGGTCGGCCGGCTGGCGGCCAACGGCGAGCCCGGGCTGCAGTGGATGCAGAACGCCCGGCGGTTCGGCCGCATGGGCGAGGAGAACGCGCGCGACCGGCGGGTGGCCGGCGCCAACCCGTGCGGCGAGCAGAGCCTCGAGAGCCACGAGGCGTGCTGCCTCGTCGAGACGTTCCCTGCAAGGCACGCGACGCTGGGCGAGTTCCTCGAGACGCTCGAGAGCGCCTTTCTGTACGCCAAGACCGTCACGCTGCTGCCGACGCACTGGCCGAGGACCAACCGGGTGATGGCGCGCAACCGGCGCGTGGGCACCAGCGTGTCGGGCGTGGCGCAGTTTATGGCCCGCCGGGGCGTCGGTCTGCTGCGCCAGTGGCTGCGCGCGGGATACAGGCACGTGCAGGTGGTGGACGGGCGGCTGGCCGAGCGCTTCGGCGTGCCGCAGTCGGTCAAGACCACGTGCGTCAAGCCCTCGGGCTCGGTGTCCCTGCTGGCCGGCGCCACGCCCGGCATGCACCACCCGGAGTCGCGCTTCTGCCTGCGGCGCGTGCGCCTGCCGCATACTTCCAGCTTGCTCGAGTCGTTGCGAGGGGCGGGGTACCCTGTGGAGCCTGATGTGGTCGACGGGTCTGCGGCGGTGGTTGGGTTTCCTGTGGACTACGGCGAGGGCGTGCGCTCGGTGGCGCAGTTGTCCCTGTGGGAGCAGATGGCGCTGGCGGCGCTTTTGCAGCGCGAGTGGGCGGACAACCAGGTTTCGTGCACGGTCAGCTTTGACTCCACGGGGAGGGCGGATGCTGGGAGGGAGCAGGAGGAGGTTGTCAGGGCCCTGGAGTACTTTCAGTATGGGCTCAAGTGCGTCAGCTTCTTGCCCAGGGCTGGGAGCGGCGTGTATAGGCAGATGCCCTATGAGGCTATTAGCGAGATGGAGTATTGGCGCTTGGTGCGCCGCATTGATGCGGGCGTGCTGGAGAGCGAGGGCGAGCTTTCGCTGGACGAGCCGGAGCCCGAGCGGTTCTGCACCAACGACGAGTGCGTGCTGTAGTGCATCTGTCCTGTATTAATACTGTTTTATTTGCATACAACAACAACAAAAATATATAAAATGCTTTCTGAATGAGAGTTGGATTGTTTGGGCATGTCCCCCGTCTGGATCACTTATATTCTCTGAAATATAGCATTCATGCATACCGCGTCTGTGCTCTGCGTCTGCCAATTGCTCGTATATGCCGTCTTGAGAGCCTAGCGTATATATTTGCGGGATTCAATCGTGCCTTGCCCTTCCCCCCTTTTTCTGCAAAAGGCGCCTTTGGTGCTTCGATTCTAGATTATCCGTGGCTGCCTGCTTTAACCACCTGTTTATTTTTCTCTCACACATACACACGCCCACTTGCTTCTTTTAAACAAAAGACTCAGTTTTTCTTTTTCATCTCTTCTCTTCCCTTTTTACATCTTTCAGCTTGCTAAATAAACGCAAACGCAACGCATTATAAAAAGAAACTCTTGATACACTCACAACCACAACGTACCAACATGCCTTACCCACACCCTTACACACCTTCTCTTGCTACAACAGCAAAAAAAAATTATTATTAATATTTTATTTGTAATTCCATTTTTTTTCATTATATTTGTATTTAATACCCCTATTACTATTCTGCTTCTCTTCATATTGCTCTCAGTCAAATGAGCTTGCTTCATCGGCTGTGCATCCTGTCCGTTCTATGCGGGTTCCAGCTGGTCTGCATACTTGCACAGACGTCAGCCAGCCAGGACGGTGTAGAGCTCTATTACCCCGCCGGCATGGCTGCCAAGGAGACATCCGAGCCAGCATCCACCGCCGCAACCACCCAGTCATCCACACAGTTATCCTCTAGTGTGATTGCCTCGCCCACAGTAATATTCAACGGCGTCTCTGACTCCACCACCACCAGCATATGGACAATTCTGCCCTCCGACATGCTGCACACCCAACCCACCGTGGTCCTCCAGATGCAGGAGCCCGACACGACTCTCACGATCACCGCCAATACCGTCACGGTGACCGCCGAGCCGGTCACTGTTACCGCCCAGGCGAACACGCAGACGGCTGCCACCATGAGCTCTACCTCGATGACCGCGCTCACCAGCACTGTGACCGGCACCCCGTCGATCACCACGTCGGTAGAGACAGTGACTCAGACCACCACGCAGTCTGCCTCGCTCGCCACGGTCACCGAGGTGGTCACCGAGATGTCGACGTACTCGCCATCAGCACAGACCGTTGCTGCCGCCAATGCCGCCACCTCGCTTTCTCTCGACACCACCACTTCGATTGCCACCATCTTTGTCACCGTGACGCCCCCGCCCTCCGTGGTGACCACATACTCGGCATCCTACGCCACTATGTTTAACTACTCGACAACTACCAGCACTCGGCCGCCCGTAGTAACCACTCCGCCGCCCGAGACTAGTACTCCGCCACCGGTGGTAGAGGAAACAACAACGCAGGCCGCCGAAGAACAGCCAACAACTGAGGAAGCACAGGCACCGCCAACTGAGGAGGTGCAGCAGCCGGCCGAAGCCGAAAACACACATACTAAGGAGTGTCGCTGGAAGACATACGGCCGAAACGTTATCTACAAGTGTGGGTATCCGGAGGAGTTCTCAGACTGGAACAACTGGTAAGGATATTGCAGACATTGGCGGCATAGATAATTGCCATGTCTGTTACTTTGTTTGTTCTTTTATTTTTAAATATATTGAAATCTCAAGCAATTTGCGTAAACAATTCGGTTTGTGGCTCAATGTTGCTCAAGAGCAGCTCACATTGCACGCTGTATGGTTTGCTTATCCAATTGCATACCACTAGATCTCATGAAAACTGCGTTCTAGCATTACTGACATGTCTATTTGCCTACATCCTGTCCAGCGACGTATGCCAGCCTTTCATTCTTTACAATGTGCACAATTAAAATGTTGCACTCAAAGAACTACTTTCTTTTTATTTAATCGTCTGTACAAAACACACTGCATTCTTTTAATTTTAAAACAATGTAAAGGAATAAGCCAACTCTTTTGCAAGCTCAAAGACTTGTAGCAGACAAAGGACACACACGCGCGTACTTATGAAGAACGGCAAAGAAACGACATTGCCTAAAAGGAGAGAAGCGTTCTAAATAGAATGCTCGTTCTAAACCGCACCAGCAAGAGGGATAAAAGTGTGGAATACGATTAATTCAAATGGTGCAAACAAATTAAAAAAAGAGCAAGAGAGGGAGGGAGAGAAGCATATAGCAACTTGTTCAAACGCCAACTTTTTTGTTCATTTGCAATATATATTTCATTTTATTATTTTTAACCTTTTTTTACGATATTGGGCTGGTTCCAACACATATCAGTCAGCCAAATCCACATTTTCATATGCATTTAACGACACGCATGCTCTCTCTAGCTGCGTCACTTTTGAGCTTACTGGCACTCCCTTTAATATCAGGTCTGGCTGTCCCCAATCTGGACAAGCGCATCATCAACGGGTTTGAGATGCCCGACTCGTTGTCAGCTGGAATTGTCTACATAGTGCAAAATCTGGGTACTGAACTCGGCTATTGCGGCG
>JANBOJ010000223.1:0-27177 GCA_027574685.1 Coemansia erecta
AACTCCCACTGCTCCAGCAGAACACAGCTAGCTGCCTGTATCGGGTCCAGATGGCCAAGAACGCGACCAAGCAGGTCGTACTCACCACACAGAATTGCATCTGGGGCAATCCGCTGCAGAATGAGCATGTGCGCCGACAAGTGCTGTCCAGCATTGATAAGCCAGACAACCTAGCGCAGAATGGCATCGGCAGACAAGTTAACTGTGCGTGTCAGCGCCCAGTCGCAGTCATAGCGACTACGCATTGCATATGCGTCGTAAAGCCACTGAGCCAGCAGACACAGATGGTTCAGCACAAAGTCGATCTGGTCATAGGTATCGATCAGCACTGATGAGGGCATAAGGTCAGCCACAGCAGATGGAACCAGTGAAGTCATTGGCAGTGAGTTCCGAAGCGAGCGCTCAAGCAGCAAATGGATCACGCTTTCCTTGAGCACATCTGGCGACGACAGCTGAAGCAGCAGGTAGCATGACCAGTGCCACATCCCCATGCACTCGAGCTGATGTGCCCAGCTGGTCAGAAGGTGGTCATAGGCCAGCGCGGTGCCACTGGTAGCTGGAACCGAATCGTCAAATCCGTGCACTTTCAAGACTCCAGACAGAAGCCAGGCAAGCAGCATCGGGATATGAGTGTCAGTGTGTGCTGGCAAGAATGACTTGGAAACCAGTGTACTCTCGAGCAGATGTGTTGGATGACTATACAGCTTCAACAACTGAAACACCGGGTCCCAGACATGGCACGAAAACAGGTCTTGAGCTGATGCCAGATTGTTGAGCTGACCAATGCTCTTTGTAACAAGCGACATTTCGGATTCAAGCTCGCAGACCCAGCTGGGCAATGGCAGTGCAACTGGCATGTCACTGCTTATCATCCCCTTGTACAAAGTCACTGCATCAGACACTGGGTCAGCTAGCGACTGCACATACCACAGACTGAGGGCAAAGACATGCTTCCAGTCAACACCCTGTGCCACAAACAATCAGGCATCTCTGGCATCCTTCACTGCCCTGGTCTCCCACTTGACATTGCCTGACAGAAGCTCATAAACATGACGATAGTCCTGCGTCAGATCATTGCCAAAGCCTGTTGCTGCAAAGCGCTTGACATGCACGTGGATTAGCTCGCACACCTGGCGGTCATTGCCGCCTCCGCCAACAGCACCTGCACTGCACAGCACAATTAGCATCACCAGGTTGTAGTCTCTGTATGACGTGGCTGCCAGGCAGGCGTGGTCGATTTGGTGGCCTGACAGCAGCACAAAGATGGATGCTGCTGATGGCGAGCTGCTCTGGCCGGCATGCAGCAGGTCTTGCTGAGCAGAATCATAGACTGCAGGGATCAGCCAGATAGTCAGAGCCTGGCAATGCTGGACAAACTGGATCTGCAACAGTTGCTTGCACAAGAACTCACTCTGGCCTGCCTCAGTTGGCAAGTCATCGAACAGGGCAGCAGCCAGCTTGAGAACATAGCACTCATTCTCAAAAGCAGTCATTTCAACTCCTGATGTGAATTCCATCTGCTGGGTTTCGAGAGCCCTGAGCACTGATGCAACAGACATGTCAGCACAGAATGTCACTGAAGGACAGCTGGCAGCTGAAGGGACAATCTGGACATGGTCCTACTGCGCTCTAACCATGGCCAGATGCATCTGGCGGTGGCCATCAAGAGACATCCAACCAGCAGTGCTGCTGTCATGGTCATCGGTAACCATCACATCAGACTCGACCTCACACTCAGACTGTGCCGCTGAACCACCATTGCTGCCTGGGGCTGTGTGCAGATGGCAAGCTATGTTGTTGACAACAATCTGACTTCCTGTCAGATACACGAGCTGGCCCTGTGGTCCAAACGCAACACAGAAGCTGCATGTCATCATCAGGCCGGCATTGACACTGACTCCTGACTGGCCGTGGGACAGTGACTCTGCATACAGCTGCCACACAGCCAGCATCCCATGTGCAGAGCACATCTCGTTGGTGTGCAGGTACTTGCTCAGCAGTGGCATATGGTCAGCACCAGATGATCCCTGGTAGATGGCACACTGTGCATCCTGCAATGCGGAATTCGATACTGCAGTCTGTGGCAAGAAGCTTGAGGATGATGTCCTTCATATATTAACACACACCCAGAAAACTTTATATTATAAGAAAACCAGATTTGAGCTATTCAAAATAATAGTTAGAGGTTGGTAGCTCAAGTGTTTTAAAAGTTACATGTTTACAAAGTCAAATGTAAAAAACATTGGGTCAGTTTTTGGAGGCACTGTATAGGTAGATAGTTATGCATGGAGGTGTAAGCTTTACCTTTTAAAACTGCATTACATGTCAGGGACTAGGCTATATTGTTAAGTTTGTTATTATTTATTTAAAGTAAAATTATTGAACATATTTAGTAAATCCACAAACATCCATTGGGTATTAATATCCCAGCATTTATAAACAAATTATTAGGAATAACAAAAACTCTAAAAAACATTGCCAAAGTTGATCAGAAATACTTTTAAAAGCTGTCTTTAAATGATACAACTTGGCCTGCACAGTCTCTTAATTCGAATAGTATTAAGAATGTGTAAACTCTGCTCAAGGGATAGTTCTGCTGTGGCCTCAAGCAATCACTAAAGAAGATGACCAAGCACTAGGAGAAAACTAAAAAAAAAAAGTGATAGCTATGAGACCCACCATATAAAGCATTGAAAAACTATACATTTATTAATTAAAAAAAGGCTGGCTCAATGTTGTAGAGCTACTATTAAAAGAAAAAATGCTTTTACAATAGTCAGCTGATGTAAGTTTCATATAAAAAATATTTCAAAGAAAAATATTATTTAAAAGGCTTGGCTAATGGTGCACTCAATGCAAGTATGTCTTCTTTGGCAAACATTTGCATCTTTAACAAATTTGTGTCCTCATCAAATTTATTTAGTGTTTCTTCTCTACACTATTATATTATTATTTCTATAGAGAAACAAGCCAACTAACTAGTATTAATATTGCTAAGCAATAGAATAATTTCTGTCAGCAATTTTAAGCTTGCACTTGGTATAGTGTGCACTATTTCTGAAAATGGCCTGCTAGTCCAAGCTTCAAACATAGGAGCTCAGCAGAAAAGTGAAAACACTTTTAGATTTTTTCAGACTGTTACTTTGTATGCTGCCACATTCCTAGGACTGTTGGTTTTTGCTGCTCTCTTATTTCCACCCGCTACCAGGAGTAAATATGGGAGAGCACTCATATTTGTGGGCAATTGCAAGAGACCTGTGAGGTGTCCACAGACAGGTCTTGTAGTAAAGGTTGACAATCGTTCTTTCATGGGTGCAGCAGCTATTACAATGTCACTTGCCCAACTTGTAATTGCTGTCTTTACAGTATTTAATGGCAATACAGAAGCTAAACCTTTTCCATGTGCACTCTTGTACCTTGACATAACCACTCTTTCAACAATGGTTATTTTCTATGTCCAATTTATTAATAGCAACATATTTCTCTACTATGGTTTCTTCTCATGGACTACTCCTGTTATTGTTGCTTCTAAAGCATTCATTTGCTCGTATGAAATGTACATGTCATTCTTTACACCAGAAAAAAGCACAGTGCCAATGATTGGCAGAAATGCTTCAATATACTCCATCTGTCTTGTTAGTACTACATTTGCTAGTATCTTACAACTGTTCATACTTTGGGGGTCATCTAATACCTCATAGTCTGTGAGCATTTGCCTAATTATTACTTATTTAAATAATCTTGGCACATTGCTTCATATATAATATACTTATTTTGTCTTTATTATCCGATCTACTACCAATAATTTAATATATTCTTTGAACATTTATTCAGCCTATGAACCAGGATCCCCCCAGGACAAGCAGGTCCCCTGCCGTACTATCCAGAAAGACCAGTTGGCGCTACGCTGTAAATATGAAAGCCCCTAACCTCTGAATGACTGAAGGTGTGTCAACTGGCCAGATGATTTGGTATGACCTCCATAAGCAAATTTCATTGGAAGCTAAGCAACAAGTATTTCTAACTCTGTCTATAGCATTGCCAGAGTGTTCTCTAATATGATCAACCTATTTAAATTGTATTGTGATCCGTCAATAGATAATTATAGCATAAAGTATAACATAATAATCAGCAATTTTATCACATAATTACAATTTAATTAATGGATCAAGCAGTAGATTCTACCAAATTGCTCATGCAGTACTATGTAATATCTGTGGTTCTGATTCTAGTATTGAATTTGTCTAAAGTCAAATAATGTAGATGTGATGGCAAGCTGAAGATTATATCAAATTCATTAAAATAATTTATCAAAATGTTGCTACGAATATGACAACAGAGACTCTGACTGGAATAAATTTAAACTTGACTAATAATTACGTCTTACTAAATTCTAATAGATTAACTACATAAACTAGTTGCATATTTGTACTTGCTTATGCAAGATAGTTTAGTAATGCAATTTTATTAGACAGAAAATATACTAAAATTGCCACATTGATCTTTGAAAGGGTGTCACACTAAGAAGAGTTGACTGAAAAATTATAATGATTAATATCAGGTCCCACACCACAACAAGATTAATTGTAGCACATGATACTTTAGATTGGATATATTTTGGATATTTGATGTCAATTAATCTACCTTATCATTATAACTACACATCCGACTCTATAGATTATTTTTCCCTATAAGGGATTTCTTAACCCAACAGACAGTTTACAAATATCTCTATGGCCTGTTGTGATTGTGGTACTAATTTGCTTATATTTGGATTTGTAGTTTCCATTTGATGCTAGTGATCACTAAGATATTAGCAGACAATCAATGATTTGTATTTATTAGCCAAAGTATGCCTTCATTATACACAAGCTTAATGGCTGTACAACATTAACAGTAGGCTTAGGTAATATGCTTGAACTCTATTAGTATTGGATTGCTAGTTTAGTAAAAATGTTTATTTGTTTGCAAACTTTTTAGAATTTGAAGTGACCCAAAAAAACTGTATCAATGCCAAGGAGATATTCAAACATTCATTAATTCACCATTAACACTTGTGGTAACTTACAACTATTTAATTATGTATTTCCATTGTCAGGCTATCTATCGCAAATAGTTTCATGTTTGTAGCAATAATATGTTACGAGATACACAATGGTGAAGTTAAAAATCAAAAAGACTGATATGGTTTATTGGGCCACTGTATGTGCGTTTAAATATTAGGTTTAACAGCTCTGATCAATCACTGGATCCAATCAGCATGACAGCATATGGATAGACAACAATTACATTGATGTCAATGCATACCCCCCTTCTCCCCTTTTACATTGATGTCAATGAAGGTCAGTAATATATCCAACTTTTTTATTAAAAAGAAAAGTGCATTCTACTTGCACTTTGCAATAATTATTAATGAGTTTTAATTGTTCATAGTATGCTTTTTTTATAAAATTGCAATTCTTTTTTTTGCATGTCTTATGCTAATAAAAAATTATTTTCTTTTAACAAAACATTAGTATGTTTCTTTGAAATTGATATATTAATTAATTTATTGTTTGTTTTATATAAAGTATTTAATAATTAGCCAGCTGCTTTGTAATAAGATTTATTAATTTTCAAAATGTTTTTTCTTTTTTTCTGTTCAAAATGGCTTGTAACATTGGTAATTTAGAAACAAAAGCTACATCTGCTATTTTTATACGATTCCCACTATGTGCAGCACCCATCTGCGCATAAAAAATAATATAAAAGACCAACCAACCGACATATCCTATGAATATGGCATCAGCATACAAATTCGTCTAATAAAATAAAATTTTTACCTAAAATGTACTCCTGTAAACCAATTAATAATGAATTATATGAAGCGCAATATGAAAATTATAAAAAATTTTGTTTATAACTTATAGAAGAAGCAAAAAAGGATATATTCTGCTTACATGATAGACAGGAAGTTTTACTGACAATTGGAACTATGATGTTACACTATCTCTGTATTTCTGATTGTGACTTCTCTACACTAGGTAAGGAATGCAAGGATGTTTCTTTAAATGGATATTTGCCTTATGCAAAAATTTTTATTGAAAAAAGTACTAACTTTGAGGTACCATCCAATTGGACTGATGAACATGATGAATTAAGTAAAAATGACTTTGTACATAATTTTTTTACAATGTTTGTTGAATCATGCTGTATGCTGGAAGAGCTTGAAAAATTGAAAATAACCCTGATGTCATTATGATTTTTCTTTATTTCATTGATAAACATTTAATAAAACGGATTATTAGGGATATGCCGGATATTATGTATAAGCATTCAAGTCTTGAGTTTTTGAATTTGTTATTTGAGGCACTTTTTCCAGATGAAACTAAACAAATTAAATGTAATTTAAAAGAATATTCCCGTTATTAAATGACTAAATTGGATATTTATGCATATGCTCTAAGGTAAAATGGCAATTGCCAATAGTAAAATTATCTTTCTTATAATTATGTCCAGATACTTAATATTATTGTCTTTTTTTTGCTTAATACTTAACCAAATAACTTGGGGTCTCTTTCATAGATATAGCTAATTGTCAAATCTATAATAACATACAAATAATAAAAAGTTGTTTTTTGAGATTTAGAATAAATGACAATCATATATTAACTTAAATTACAAATCAAATAATAAATTTTAATATTTTTCATCTCTTGTTGAATAATAAACTGAAGACAGCATATACTTTTTAAATATTTTTAGAATGCAATTTACAGGCATCCAAATGACATTCAAGTAATTGTATTTCTGTTTTTTAGTATATTGTGTTGAAAATCAAACTCCTAGATTATTCATATACAGTGGCTCTTAAAACTGTCGCAATGTTTTTTCATTTGACTTCTCATGCATGTAACTATTCCAATAATACAGCTACAGATAAATTACTGTTATTTTCTTGTAGACCAGCATTGGATCTATTAGCGTATAAAGATTTATGATTGCTTGTCAAATATCAAAGAATTGGGAGATTGTTAATGCGCAAAAACAAACATTAGGACAGTTATGAGAGCAGTCACCTTAGATTTTTCACAAAATTATAAAACTAGTATCAGGTAGTAATACATTCTTTTGTAGCAATATGTTTATTAGTCCAGTAAAGGTAAGTACAAGTGTATAAGTGATTTTTATTTTTGGTAATAGCATTGACAATAATGGTAATGAAGTTCAATTTTTTTCATAATAACAATTATTTTAGTTAATACATGTAGCCAATAGGAAGTGTCTGTCTATTGTCTTATTAAGTTTAGTCTGCTTACTTTATTGATTGCATTGAACTTATAAACTACTGCTTGCTGGCTTTATTCTAATAAGATATAAAATATTATTTATGGTATTTTTCTGCCAAACAGTCATCTGACTAACACAGCTATTGAAGTTTTTAACCAACAACGTACACATTTACTGAAAATGTTAATATTACAGTGGAGGTCATACCAAATCATCTGGCCAGTTGACACACCTTCAGCCATTCAGAGGTTAGTGGCTTTTATATTTACAGCATGGCGCCAACTGGTCTTTATTAACTATACGGTAGGGGACCTGCTTGATCCTGGGGGATCCTGGTTCATAGGCTGAATAAATGTTCAAAGAATATATTAAATTATTGGTAGTAGATCGGATAATAAAGACAAAATAAGTATATTATATATGAAGCAATGTGCCAAGATTATTTAAATAAGTAATAATTAGGCAAATGCTCACAGACTATGAGGTATTAGATAACCCCCAGTGGTGGTGGTGATTATTAAATATTAAAAGAAATAACTTGATTTCAGTAGAATGAGTCAACTTTAAAGTTTGCTGGTATATCATCCATGCCTAACAGCATAACTTTTAATAAACAACAGGACAAATGTAATATCAAAAACCTAAGTGAAACTATATCAAGCAAATCTAATTTAATTTTTTTGTAATTTTGATTACATATACAGCTATCTTTGCACAACTATGAACCAGCTGTAATGAACACTATTGCAGGCAATCTATTTTTTACTTATTTTGTCAATTAAATTTGCAACCTTGGTATGTCAATACCACCTATCACATGTGAATATTAAGCACTAAGTTACCCTAATACATGGTCGAACGGTTTAGAATTTCGTTTTACTGATTTGGAAACATCCAAAGCTGTTACTGTTGCTGCAAATGTTATTTTGATCAGATAGTAATAACAAACTTGTTTAGTTTACAACCACCTACTTTTTCCATTGTAGTGCTATAGACAGAAATACGTCCCTAGGCAGCACACTATCTTGTGGGTATACTAAGATTTAGAAACTTAGAAAAAGTTCAATAGCTACTGCTATCATCATGATCTCCAATAATATTTAATTTTACATCTTGCCCTATTATCTCAACTGTAAATAAAATATTATAATATTATTGTAATTCTATATATAATAGTTAGCAAAAAATAGTAATTTACAAACTAGAGTGTAACAAACATTAACTGTAAAATACAAGAAGTGATTGAATATAATCTTGAAAGATTTTGAACTGCTCTCATTGTTGTCCCAATGTTTTTTTTTGTACTTTAGCAATCACCCTATTCTTTGATATTTGGTATTCAATTATAACCCTATATATTATTGTAGATCCAAAGCAGGGCTACAAGTTAATAATACGAAGACATTTGTAGCTTTATTATTTGAAAAGTTACATTTTTGAAAAATCAAACGTAAAAATCATTGGGATGGTCTTGAAAAGGACTGTAAGTATGCAACTTTTAAGCGTTTTAAAACTAGTATAGGCAAGGTTTTCTTTTACAATGATAATAAATCTATACACATGGCCAAATATATCCAAGAATGTAATAAAATGTAGACTTTCATAATCAATACTTAATCTGCGTGGTGGGTAAGCCTAAATATCATCTGAAACATGTGGAATTTGCTCAAAAAAATTTATGCACAACTTTAAGCATTTATTTAAAAGAAGAATAAAACACTAGAAGCAAATCACAAAACATTGGTGAACATCCCTAAGTTTGGTTTCCAAAAAATAATTGGCACTATGCCTGTTAGTATGCTAAAAGTGTATTAATTGCAAGGGTTATAGGTTTTACTATTAACAAGTTTTGGAATTTTTAAACGTTTTTGCACTACTTCAACAAATACTCAATGATAAACTAATTTTCAAATTCTGCTCTTATTTTAAATATAATTATACAAACATAAATTTGATTGTTTCTAATAAATTCAATGCTAGAATATTCAAGAAATAGCTGGACATTTGCAACTCAGATAAATCAAAGAATACAAGTTTACAATGTCAAATCTAAAAAATATTGGTGGAGTTATTTGGGAGCACTGCATTTTTTGAAACTGTCTAATTATTTATAATTATTTATTAATTACGTGTGGAAGGCAAACTAAAAGCTAATTTTATTTTATTGCACTATCTTTTCTAAAAACAGCATTAAAACAATAATTAGTTAATTATAATTTTTAATGCTGATAACACTCAAATGTTTTAAGAGAATATTTATTCTAATCATATGCAGTAAGAAAAATGTTAATTTATTAAAAAATTTAAATTGTTTTAACATGTATAACTACTTGTTAAAAGTGCTATCATTTGAACACTGCATAAATGCATTAATTTAATTAAATTAAAAAATAAAAGAGACATTTAAAAAGATTAAAAATAATTGTTTTTAAAAAGACAAAAGCCAGCTTATAAGAATTATTATTGAACAAAAGAAATTCATTTAGGTAGCTCTTTTTTTTTAATAAAAAGCAAATTATTAATTAAATTTTCAATGTGTTGCTGCAGTCTCCAGCCACTGTTTCCTAAAATGGGAGATTCATGATAAATATTATCTAATGCTTCCTTGTTTTAACATTCAATTTTATTTTTAATAATGTCTGTAAATTGTTTAGCATACTATTGGCAGCTGCATGGTACTTTTAATTATCAAGATGGGTCTTACAAGCATCCCTTTGAAGCAATGCAGTGTTGGAATGGTGAGAATCTGTTGCTGTACTTGCAAAACTGGTTTTGTTTTCTAGACTATGAAGATATTTACATTGGTGGCTCTCACTTGCGGCAATATGATGAAGAGTTTACATTCTATAAAAAGGGCAGCAGAAAGCAACTGACAATAAAGGGATGCTGTTACTGGTTAATATTTTTAAATGAGCCAGATAGAATACAGACATATGAGATTACAGATGAGGACTTGTTCAACTTGTATGCTTACAAAGATGAGTCCTATACCAAACCTGTTAGATATAATATCAAGAATGAATATTATGAATTTTTGAGACTTTTTCCCGACATTTATCTTACTATAGAAGAATATTTATATACACGTAAAATAACAATAAGAGAAAATAAAGATAACATGCCTAGTAATATGGATGATTGCTATAAGTTATTATTGATGTACATGGAAGGTGATGGATGTGCTAGAGACCATAGTTCGTCGTCAAATAATTCCAGCGTTTTTGGGTTTTGATAGCATTTAAAATATTGTAGATAATCATTCAGGGAATAGAAGTTGGGCATACCATTGACTTGGCAGAACTTCTATAGTAATGACTTAAAGACACACAGGCGGAGGAAATGATTCGTCTTGCTCTGTTATCACAAAAAATAGGAAAATATAGGCGTGACTATTGAACGCGTAGTACAATCAGGCAAGATTGTTTATTTGTTTATTTATTGCAAAGCCTCGTTCGTCCCTCGTTTTCCGTCGCACTCAAACAATGGCCGATTGTTTGCAGATGTCAGAACAAAGAGGCACCTAAATAGGGAGGAGGCGTTGAGCGGAAAAAGGAGGAGTCTGTAGCGAAGCTTCCAAGAAACGAAGTTGGTCATTCGTTTCGCTAAAGTTATATTTATTTTTCGTAGTTTCAATAATAATATTGCACATTTTATAATATAATCAAGCATCCATCTCGTCCTGCCGGTAAGTCGTCGTTCAATTAAAGTAGCCGCAATCATGGCATAGCTGGCAAAAGGCTAATGAATACCTCTTTTGCGGCAGTAGAATATCCCACGATGGTCAAGCGGTATATCGAGCGGCAGAACCTTGACGCGTCGCCGCTGCTGGGCGCAGAAAAGTACATGTCTCTAGCCAGCCGTCGCGGCGGTCCCGAAAACATTCGGCTGAATGTGTGCGTGCTGTCGCGCGAAAGCATGCCAGTATGCAACGACACGTATGCGGCAGGTAACAGACCGGCGACGCAGCGGTCGCAATTGAGCGCAATGTCAATAATGTCGCCGCTGGTGGCGCCGCGGACAACAACAATAACAACAACGGGAACATCAGCTGCATCGGAATGGTCACGCGTCTCGGGCACGGGTGACGCACAGTGCGTCCGGTTTTCGGTGACGGTGGCGGCCGACGGGTCGACGGTCGAGGATCTGGCACATGTGATCGAGTCTGCGTACAGCACGCAGCGGCACCTGGATGCGACTCGGCGGCGGCTGCAGGGTGCCAGCTTGGCAGATGGGCCGCGAGGGGTGGCGCCGCTGATTATCTGCACGGCGCTGTTCAAGGGCCGGCGTCCGCTGCTGTTCGGCAGCAGCGTGCAGTCGGTGCTCGAGTCGGGCGACACAGTGACGGTGTACAGCGACGTCGGCTGCGATGATGACGACGACGACGACGGCATTGACGCTGCTGCTATCAATGATGCCGACGACGACGACGACGAGGATATCCGGATGCTGGGCGGCTGCTCGCCGGCGTCGGCCGACTCGGCAGACGGCGAGTTTCTGTTTGTGCCGCTGGCCACGCTGCCGCCGACGCCGGGGCCAAGCGGGCGGTCGTCGGTGGTGGCGGCGGCGGTGGACACGGCGGCCGTGGGGCGCATAGTGTCGCAGGCGCCGCTCAAGGCGCGGTTCGTCAACGTGCTCGTGCACCCGGCGCTGCTGCGCGCGTTCCTCGAGTTCTGCGCGCTGCCGTCGGAGCTGGCGCTCGAGTCGCTTTTGTTTGTGCTGGACGTCGAGCGGTTCCGGCACGTGCAGCCGAGCATGGCGCGGCTGCTGGCAAACTACATCTACCTGACGTACGTGGCGGCCAGCGCGCCGCTGCGCGTCAACATCAGCGCGCAGATGCGCGGGCGCATAGCCTGGCCGTTCCTGGCCGGCTGGGAGTACAACCCGTGGGTGTTCGACGAGATGCTGGCCAGCGTCGGCTTCACGCTCAAGAAGCACACGCTGCTGCGGTTCGAGCGCTCGCCCGTCGGGCTGCAGGCGCTGATGAGCCGAGCCGACGGCGGGTTCAGCGCGCACGAGTACACGCGGGCGCTGCGGTTCGACGGGGCCAACGACCCGATGGCGGCGGTGGCGGCGCAGTACGCGCCCGACATCGACGTGGCCATGTGGGTCAACGCGCTGGACGTGGCGCACGTGGCGGCCGAGCTGGCGCAGCTGCCGGACGCCTTCCGCGAGCAGCTGCTGGCGCGCGTGGCGGCGCAGTTCGTCGGCGAGCTGCGGGCGCACATGGCGAGCGGCGGCTACTTTGATCTGGCCGGCCAGATCCGCGCGCTGCAGAAGCAGAAGCGGATCAAGAAGACGCGCAAGATCCGCAGCTTCTTCGGCGACCACCCGCACGAGGCGCTGCTGCGCGCGCAGCTGCTGGCCGTGGTGCCGCCGAGCTCGCAGCGCCAGGCGGCACGTGCGGCGGCCGAGCTGGTGGCCCGCAGGCAGCGGCAGCAGGCGGCGGCCGGCCGGCACGTGCAGGCGGCGCTGCCGACGCACCGGCGCGGCGGCAGCGAGGCGTCGAGCGCCTACGCCGAGCGCGCCATCCTGGCGGTCGACAGCGACAGCGACCTGGAGGACACGCAGGGCCACGCGTGGGCGCAGCAGGCGCTCAGCCAAATGCAGCAGCAGCAGCCGCGGCGCCAGCAGCAGCAGCAGCAGCGCCAGCACAGGCAGCGCTCGTGGAGCGACTCGGACAGCGACGGCTCGGACACGTGGCCGGCGGCGGCGTCGCCCGAGGCGGCCAGCCGCGACCAGACGCTGAGCCGCGCGCTGTCGATGATAGGCGTGGCGCACGGCGACTCGCCGGACAGCGAGGCCAGCCTGAGCGACGGCGAGCGCGGCTCGCTGCGCTTCGGCAGCGTGCGCAGCGTGGGCCGCGGGCTGGCGCACGTGCTGGGCACGCCGACGCTGCACGACCGCAGGCGCCGCGTCGACAGGCTGCGCAGCTTCTTCGGCGGCGGCAGCGGCAATGGCAGCGTGGTCAGCGACGCGCACTCGGCCGAGCGCAGGGGCCTGTCCAACGACAGCGCGGCCGGCGACACACTGCGCTCGCTGGGCAGCGCGCACTCCGGCGGGCTCGGGCTCGCGGCGCTGGCCGAGCTGACCGCCGAGCAGCGGCACGTGCTGGTGCGCCGGCGCCGCAAGCTGCGCGCGCTCTTGGGCGAGGACGTCGTGGTGGCCGGCGGCGGCGGCGGCGGCGGCTGCGACGGCGAGAGCGCCGTCGTGTGGCCCGCCGAGCCGGGGCCGCCGCCGCCGCCGCCGCCATATCAGCCGCCAATGGCCGACCAGTCGGCTGCCGGCGCGCCCGTCGACGAGCAGCAGCGCGTGCGCGCGCACTGGCGCCGGCGCAAGCTGAAGGCCGTGCTCGGCGACGTGCCGGCCGGCGTCAGCACCGTGTACGCGAGCGACCGGGCGGGCCCGCCGCCGGGCGACGCCAGCTCGGACGGCGGCGCCGACGACGACGACGACAATGCGCGGCAGCGGCAGCAGCAGCGGCGCCAGCGCGTGCGCAAGCTGCGGCGCTTCTTCGGCCAGAGCCTGGGCGCCGACGCCGCGCGCCACGTGCTGGCGCCGGTGGCCGAGGAGGACGACGGCGACGACTTGGACGACGGCGGCGGCGGCGGCGGCGATATTGACGGCAGCAGAGCCGCCAGCGCGTCGTTTGAGCTTGTGCCGCTGCCACGCACGCACGTGCAGAGCCCAGCGGCGGCGGCGGCAGCAGCCGTGGAAGCCGAGGCCGGCTGGCGCCTGTCGGCGGCCGGCGGGCGCGCCGGGCTGGCGGGCGTCGACGACGGGCAGCAGCCGTTCCGGGCGCAGTTCTGGGTGACGGCGGACACGTCGCCCGAGACGCCGGCCGCGTCGCCGGGCAAGCGCGCCAGCCTGATTGCCCGGCTGCGCCCGCGCCGCCCGTCGGCCAGCTCGCCGCGCCCGTCCGCCGGCCCGCCGGGCTCGCCCCGGTCGCCGGCCGCCGGCGCCCGCCGCCGGCTGTTTGCGCGGCTGGGCGAGCGCCCCGGCGAGCAGCGCAGCCCCGCGCAGGCGCAGGCGCTGCCGCCGCCGCGCGCGTCCAGCATCCGCCCGCTGTCGCCGCTGCCGCCGATATCGCCCAACAACCTGCAGGCGTCGTTCGACCGCGGCGTCGTCGCGCTCGGCCGCCTCGACGAGGCCGCCGAGGCGCAGCAGGCGTTCGACCCGCCGCCGCGCATGCGCTCGGCCAACGCCGCCGGCGCCGCCAGCGCGCATAAGCACGTGGTGGCCGGCGCGCTCGTCCCGGCGGCCGCCGCGCACGCCGTCAGCACGCGCTCGCAGCCCCGGCGCAACGCGTTCGAGGCGCCGCCGGGCGACGTGCGCCGCGCGCCCAGCAAGACCGTCCACTGGTTCGACGGCCCGCCGCCGCCGCCGCCCGCGGTTGATCTGGCCGCTGACCGCGCCGGTGATCCTAATCCTGGCCTGATCTCGGCCAGCGCAAAGTCGTCGGCCGACTTCGGCGCCATGTCGATTGTGCTGCGCAGCCCGGCAGCCGCCACGCGCAGCGTCGCGTCGCCCGTGGCGCTGCGCCCGGCGCTGCCCATTGCCGCCAACGCCAGCGTCACGGCCGTCGGCGGCCGCCGCGCGTGCGTGCTGCCCGCGCCCGCCCCCGCATCCGCTCCGCTGCCGCCGCTGCTGCCGCCGCCGCGGCCGCCGTCCGCACAGCCCATGCTGCTGCCGGCCTCCGCCCCGCTGCCGCGCCGCGCGCAGAGCCTGGCCGCCCAGCGCTGCGCCGACCCCGCGCCGCCCGCCATCCGGCTCAGCCGCTCGGTCGACCTGCCGCGGCGAGCCGAGCCGGCCGCCCGGGCGCCCGCAGCCGCCGCCGGCAGCAGCAGCAGCCCGGCGGCGGCCGGGTTTCCCCGCGCGGCGCGGCGCGTGCGGCGGGCGCGCTCGCTCGTGCTGGCCACGCGGCCGGCCGGCAGGCACGCGCGCGCGCGCTGCGCCACGGTGGTGCCCGTGCGGCTCGAGCTGCAGCGCCTGCTGCGCACCACGCGCGCCCAGCGGCGGCCCGCCGGTCCCGCCGGTCCCGCCGCTCCGCCGGCTCCGGCAGAGCCCAGCGGGGCGCCCCGGCGGTCTGCGCCGGGCACAGGCGCAACGAGCACGCGCATGTCGGCGCCGCCGCCGCGCAGTCTGCCGCGTTCGGGCGGGCTGCTGCGGCGCACGCGGTCGTGTCCGGCGCGGCTGGCGGCGGCGTCGCGGTGGCCGCGCCGGTGCGTGCCGATTCTGCCCGCCGTCATGCGGTACCTGGCGTCCGCCAATGCGCGGCGCTACTGCAGCCTGCCGGCGCTGCGGCGTCCGCACGCGGGGCTGCTGCGCAGCGCGTCGGCCAACGTGGCCCCGCCGTCGGCTGCCGCCACTGCCGCTGCCGCCAGCTCGCCGTACCAGCGCATCAGCATGGCGCGGCTGTCGGCCAACACGCACGCCGCGGCGCTGTCGATGTCCATGCCGTCGATGGCCTCTGCCGCGCCCTAATCTACTCGCCTATAACCACCCCTCTTCTGCGCTTAATACAGCCTCATGCCCAACGCGATCTCGCAGCCTGGAGCACCCTTGCTCTGTGCGTTTATGCCACTGAGGCAGGCGGGAGGCTAGCATTCGCTGAATGCTCTTCCGTCTAGCAGACACGCAGGCCGTACATGGACGATTTGCACGGCTGCAAATCAATGCGCCTTTGCTCGATTTTCCGGGAATTAGAAATCAGCAGGACCCCGGGCCCTTTTACTGCACGCTGCATCCACTTCTCTCTTCTCTCCTCCTTTCTTTTCCTCTGCTCCGCTCTCCGCATTATTTCTCTTTCGCTTTCTCCGCCATTGTTATTTACTTGTGCTAGGCGCGTGCCGGCTCTAGCCTCTCCCACAAAGCCCATCAATCTTTTAATTAATTAGCAAAACAAGCAGCCGCGCCCTGGTCCCATCGTACTCTCCGTACAAAAGGCCTCCCCCCCTTCCTCAAACATGTCGCCCCTGTCAGCGGTGCTTGGCCACGCGTCGCTGGCCGCCCTGTCCACCGGCCTCGCGGCGCTCGCCCTGCTGCTCGCCCTGCTGCAGTTCTCGGGCAGCAGCCGCATCCACAACCACTGCCACGCCGTGCAGAACGACGGCTGGTGGGTCGACGCGCGCGCGCTGGTGTGGCAGCCCGCCGGGTGCACGCTGCACAAGTACACCGCCGCCGACGTGCGCACGTGCCTGGCGCCGGCCGGCGACGCCGCGTCTGCCGTGATCTCGGAGCAGATTGTCTTTATCGGCGACTCGACCATGCGCAACAAGTACTATGCGCTGGCGCGCCTGATCAACCCCGGCTACATGGCCGCCGCCAACGACACGAAGGCGCACAGCGACCTCAGCGTCGGGTGGCCGGCCATCGGCGGGCCCGTCGCGCGCTTTATCTGGGACCCATACCTGACCACGCCGCAGACACACGCCATCCTGTCGCCGGGCAGCGGCGCCGGCGCCGGCGCCGGCAACGCCAGCAGCACGCGCGCGCCCAAGGTCGTCGTCGTCGGCAGCGGCGCCTGGTTCCTGCGCAACGCCGAGGACGTCGGCGGGCTGCAGGCCTGGCGCCGCACCGTCGACTGGCTGGCCGGCCGCCTGCACGCCGCCGGCCACATCGAGCACGCCTACGTCAGCCCCGTGCCCGGCGTGGTGCCCGCGCTGCTGACGCCCGAGCGCCGCCGCACGCTGACGCCGCCGGCCATCGACACGATGAACGCGTACATGGCGGCCATCGACCTGCCCGTCTTCTCCGCCTGGGCGCGCATGGCGCAGGGCGCGCCGCAGGAGACGCTCGACGGGCTGCACTACTCGGCCGCGCTCAACGACCGCGCCGTCGCGCTGCTGCTCAACCGCGTGTGCAACCCGGCCGTCGTGTCGCGCGGCGCGCGCCCGCCGCTGCACACCACGTGCTGCTTCGCCTACCCGCCGCCCGGCTGGTACGCACGTGCCGCCGCCGCGCTGACGGCCGCCGCCGTGCCGCTGATGCTGCTGCTGCGCCGCCTGGCCAAGCGGCGCGTCGCGCACGCGCTGCCGTCGGCCGACACCGTGCGCCAGATGGCCGTGTTCGGCGCCGTGCTGCTGCTGATGTACGCGTGCGACCGCACGCCGCTGTTTGCCAAGCTGCACAAGCACTTCGACGCGCGCGTGTTTGCGCTGCTGTGCAGCCTGGCGCTGGCTGCCGGCGTCGCCGGGTGGGCGGAGGACCCGGCCGCCGGCGCGGGCTTCCTGGGCCGGCGCCAGACCGACGAGTGGAAGGGCTGGATGCAGATTGCCATCCTGGTCTACCACCTGCTCAACGCGTCGACCGTGGCGGCCATCTACAACCCCGTGCGCATGCTGGTGGCCATGTACCTGTTCATGACCGGCTACGGCCACTGCTCGTTCTTCTACGCCAAGGGCGACTACGGCCTGCGGCGCCTGACGGCCGTGCTGCTGCGCACCAACGTGCTGGCCGTCGGGCTGGCGTACATGATGGGCACGTCGTACATGGACTACTACTTTGCGCCGCTGTCCAGCGCCTGGGTGCTGGTCGTGTGGGCCACCATGCGCGTGGCCAGCGCGCGCAACAAGGACGCCGGCTGGGCCGTGTGGGCCAAGCTGGCCGCGTCGGCCTGGCTGATGTGGCTGGTCAACACGCTGCACCTGTGGCCGTTCGGCGTGCTCGAGCGCGTGTTTGGCGTGCGCTGGTCGCAGCGCGAGTGGGAGTTCCGCTTCGGCGTCGACATCTTCATCGTCTACGCCGGCATGGCTGTCGCGCTGGTGCGCATGCGCCACGGCGCCCAGCTGCAGGCCCACGCGCGCTGGCCGCAGATGCAGCGCTGGGCCGTCGTGGCCTCGCTGGCCGCGCTTGCGTGGTACTTTTGGTTCGAGCTGACGCGCGCCGACAAGTACGCGTACAACGCGTGGCACGCGTACGTCAGCCCGCTGGCCGTGCTTGCCTTCGTTGTGCTGCGCAATGCCACGCCGTACCTGCGCGCGCACAGCAGCTCCGTGTTCCGCTATGCCGGCGTCATCTCGCTCGAGCTGTTCATTGCGCAGTTCCACCTGTTCCTGGCGGCAGACACAAAGGCCGTGCTTGTGCTGGTTCACCCGCGGCTGTGGTTTGTCAACCTGGCCGTCGTGTCGCTGGTGTTTGTCGGCATGTGCAAGCTGCTTGCCACGGCGTCGGGCGCCATTTCCGCCTGGCTGATGGCCACCCCGCCGCCGCCGCAGTCTTCGCCGCGGCAGGGCGCTGGCAGCGACATTGCGATGGCCGAGCTGGGCCACGGCGGCGATGACACGTCGTCGGCAGCGCGTCCGGCGCTGGACCGTCTGGCGTCCGAGCCGCCGGTCGTGCTGCGCATCATCCGCCTGCTCTACCGCCTGGTGCTGCACTCGCTGGCTGTGCGGTGGGTCGTGGGCATCGCCGTGCTGCTGGCCATCAACAAGCACTACGACGACTGACGATAGACAGGCCCTAAAAGACACACCATCTTCTTTTTATATCAAAAAAGCCCTGGAAAGGGAAAGGCGGAGAGGCTTCCATGTAGAACGCGCTTTATCTCAAAGGACACACGCACACTGCCGCCGTCCTTCACTCTTCCTCTCTTCTCCTTCCCTCATCTTTGGAGATACACAGTGTTCCAGGGCAATGGAGCGTTGGAAAAGAGCGCGGGGCGAAGGGGAGAGATAGTGAACAATCGGCAGCCAGTGTACGCGTGTGGGGTGAGAGCGAGGGAGTGACAATTCCGCCTTTTTCGTGCGTTTTCTGCCCCTCCCTTCTCCCTTCTCCCTCTTTCCTTGGACATTACACTTTTTCTCTTTTTCTTTCGTTATTTCTGTCTACCTCGCATTAATTTTTCAATACACATATCTCTTTTTGTTTCCAGCTCGCAACAATATAGCAGCAAAAATGGCCGACGAGTTCACACGGGCGCTAGCGTCGCTGCACGAGCTGTTCCCCGAGATGGACAAGGAGGTTGTCGAGACCGTTCTGCGCGGCAACGCCGGACTGACCGAGCCCTCCGTGTCCATGCTGCTCAGCATGTCGGACCCGTCGTACAAGCCCGACGAGCAGGCAAGTCTTCACATGCTGGAACCGACAACGTGCAAATACAAGTCTATTTACGAGACACAACCAATCACTAATCCCCTCCTATTTCCTGCTGTCATAAACATGTAGGAGGAGTCACGCATCAAGGAGATGCAGAAGGACGCTGAGCTCGCCCGCCGGCTGCTCCAGCGCGACATGGCAGCCAACCAGTACCGCCAGCAGCAGCAGCAGCAAGCCCGGTCGCGCAACCACGTGCAGACACAGCCCGGGCCACAGCACTACATGCCGTCGACAAAGTCGCGCAGCAGCTCGCACACAAAGACGTCGACCAGGATACGCAACATGTTCCGCCTGGGCAGTGGCGGCGGCGGGAGCAGCAGCAACGGCAGCAACAGCAGGCGCGAGACGCAGTCGCCTGGCGAGTCCCAGCCTGGCCACAGCAGCTCGCCGTATTCGCGCCAGCAGTACGGCGCCGACGACGCGCCGGTGCCGCCGATCAACACGCGGGGCAACCGGCGGACGCTGGACTCGGACTTTGGCTCGTCGGCCGGCAACAGCGACGCCGACGGGGACGATGGGGACGAGGAGGCTAACCGCCCGAGCAAAACACCGACGCTGCCGACCAGCGACAACCCCGCTGCTGCGAGCGTGCCGATTGCCCGCATGCCGAGCGACGTGTTTGCCCACCTGGACACTGCCAACGACCTGTCGGCCGCATACGTGCCGCTCAGCCCATCCGGCGTGCACGCGAAATACCGCGCTGACCGCTCGCCGACCGCGGTCCAGCTGGACGAGCCCGTGGCGCAGCCCGTGGCCACCGCACGTCCGCTCGAGACCGGCCCTGTGCATGCGCCTGCCACCGCTGCTGCTGCTGCTGTGGCTGATGACGATGCGGCAGCGTCCGATGCCAATGCTGCGATGGGCGAGCTGCTGGCCGGCGCCGTGGCAAAGATCGACCTCGAGCACCCATTCGACTCGAACCCGCTGCTGCCAGCCGCCGCTGCCGGTACGCAGCCACCCCACCTGCACCCGTTCCCAGACGCTACCGAGCACACGGGGCCCAACCCGTTCGTCCAGGAGGAAACCAACCCGTTCCGCGCACGCAAGCCGACGCTCTGACATCTCCCATTCATATATTTATTTTCCTTTATTCGTAAACAAGACCACATCTTCTCTCTGCCTTTTTTCCTGCTCAGTGCATAACCTTGCCCATGAAATGCCGCTTCTGGAAGCACAGCCACCACTTGCTCGGGTACTGCGCCGCCTGCCCGTTGCCGTCGCGGTACACCACGCTGACAAGCCGCGCGGCCACCTCCTGGCGCACCTGCAGGAGGTACTGCCGCAGCAGGTCGCTCTCGGCCTTGTCCGCCACGCCCGGGTACATTGTGTGCAGCGGGAAGCTGGCGTCGGCCGGAATCGTCACCTGCCCGACCGCCAGCGTGTACAGGGCCTTTGTCGCCTCGCCCTGCGATGTTGTGGCCTTGAGCTTGTTCAGGCTCTGCGAAATGTACAGGATGATGTATATCAGCAGCCGGTCGCCGGGGCCCTTGATCTCAAAGTTCTTGAAGAAGCTGTTCGGCCGGAACAGCTCGAGCGCCTCGTCCACCACGTCGTGCGTCATCGATGGGTCTGCTACACTGTGGGTGCTGTGATTAGAAACGGAACATAAGTGCACCATGTTGAGGAAGACGACGACGACGACGACGACGTCTGTAGGCGGTAGCCACCACGGTCACCATTTTCTCTTACCGTACGGCGCTGGCCCCCGTGTCTTCGTCACCAGGGGAAGCAGCGGAATGCCATTGATTACGCGCACGTTATCGACCGAATTGTAGTTTGAATGGTAGGCCGGCATTTGGTATTAGAGACAGAAATGGAGGAGAAAATAGCGAGGTTTAAATTTGAATTTCGCACGAGATGAGAACAAGGCGTGAAAAGAAAACCGCGGCTGGTTGCGTCAATGCCATCATCAACTGCCCCCGCTTCTGCTGATCTGATCAGTCTGCCTGCCAACCAATCAATCAATCAGCCTGGCCCATATGGTGCAGCGATATTCACATTTGACACTCCGACGCTTTCCTTCTTTCTGCTCGTTCTCTGGAGACCTCGTCTTGAGCAAACACGTCCTCAAAGGACAATTGCAAAAGACAAAGTCTAAAAAAGAGAGTATGAGCGTGCTCGCTGTTTGCTCTTTTTTGGCTACTTTATTCTCCCTTTTTGCTCGATTGTGCACGCTGTTGCGCTCCAAATATTTATTTTAAACGAGTTTTTTTGCTTTAAACCAAAGAGACAAACGACGGTCCCCATCGGGGGGTTTGCAAGCACTCTTGGCTTATTGCTCCATGCTGCACTCTACTACCGCAGTGCAATGGACAGAAAGAGAAAGAGGGTTAAAAGTCAGACCTTGCCGTTTCCCCAATCATTTCTACACTTTCCGTCTCTTTCTCTCTACATGTAAACGAATAAACAAGGACTGTGTAATTTTAAAAAGAGAGAAAGAGTAGGCGAGACGGCTAGGGAGCGGAAATGTAAAAGTGTGCTAAAAAGTATATAAACTACACGGGTTTGTTTCACTCGCAGCCCTAGCTATGCTTTCTCCTCCATTCTCTCCTAGCTTATTTGCTTTACAAATCCTTGGATATTTACCTAGCTTTACAACTGTATAAAATACACTGACACAATGGGCGGCTGCCTCTCTCGAGACAAATACGGATACAACAAGCGGTCATCGTACCAGTCATATGGACACAGCGCATACGGCAGCAAGACAAACATATTGCATCGCAGAGCCGATCAGTATAACAGCTATCAGGCATATTACTCGTACCCGCAGGCGCCGTACTCGAGCAAACCACTAAACAACTTGTTTTCATCGTCGCGGCAGGCCGCGTCCAGCTTTGTTCCTTCCAGGAACTACCACTATGCATATTACTAGTAGAATGTATTAAATAAATAATTGGCATCTGCTCAACACCCGCTGGGAACCGCATAGTCCTCGACGTGCTTGGACCCGCCAGTCGCACTGGCACCCGGTCCCATTCCACGCTTGGCAAAGGCACGCCAGACGTCGCACTTGTATTTGCCGCCGGTCAGATTACTCTCCGCCTGCACAATTGCGTCGCGCGCCTTGATGAAATCTGGGTTGCACGGCTGCAGCTTCATTGCGTCCAGGATAATCTGCAATGCAAGACAGTTACCCTTGCTCAGATCCTTGGTAAACACGTCGCCGATGCCGCCGCCACAGGCGTCAACCAGGTTCCAGATGACCTCGTACAGGATGGTCGCCCACACCTCGCCGATGCTGTGCACCTCCTTGTATGCCGGACTGTCTAGCAGCTTGTACGTCTGCGGATTGGTTGTTAGCGATGTTGAGTATGCGTACGAGCGGATGTTCTGGCCGTAGGAATACTTGCCCATGATCATATCCGTACTTCTAGTCATTCCCGGAACAATGCGCAGCAGATTAGCCACCGTATCGCTCCATCCCTCACCCATGCCGCCCGCCTCGCCGTCGTACAGACAGTCGCTGTTGGATGGTCCGCCAGTCAGTCGGTTCGACACACCGTGCGTAAACTCATGAGCGACAATGTCCTGTTCAAGGTCGCCGTCACGGCTCGGATTGGTCTCGGTCCACACATACATGCGCATGACGCCGTTCTGGCCATCTGGCGGTGTGGCAAAGTTGGCATTGTCCGTGCCACTGCCATCCTGAGCAAATGCCACGACATAGTCGCCTTCTGCGCCCTGACCACTGTAGTTGACGTCCTGGAAGTTTCCTGCCGCCTCAGTAAAGCCGTATGCAAACGTCACGTCGTGCATGACGTTGACCGTGTAGAACAGCTGCGTGATTGCCGCGTCGATGTATGTCTTTGGTTGCTTGGTCAGATCAAGCGCAAAGTCAAACGTGCCAGTCTTACCGGTCGGCCGGTAGTTGCTCTTCCATGCGTCGCCTCCTGATGGGTTGTTCTGCGCCCAGACGTTGTTGCCATACGTCGAGCCCTCGGTCACCCAGCCATTGGGGCTGGCATCTTTGTTTGCTGGATCGACAACTAGCGACCGAGCACCTTCACTCGGCGAATTAACATTTTTTGGGTACACCCTGTACGCCTCGGCATGCGACACCCAATCGTTGATTGCCTCAATGGCACCAGTCTCTGCGTTGACATGCGCGCTCCACCAGTGTGTGTCCTGCTCAAGCACCATGTGCCAGACCGACACCAGCGTGCCATCGGAAGTCTGGATCAGCGCCTGCTGCGCCGTCGACGACCCCTTGGCGGCCACCTGGCTTGGCAGTCCGCTCAGCACAAACCCTGGCTCACCCGATGCCAGGCTCGACGATGCCGCCACGACAACATTTGCCAGGTCTGCGTCACTGACGCTTGTCTGGACATAGTTTGTTAGAGACTTGAGCGCATTCTTTAACGATACCTCGGCGTCAGCCCTGGCAACCAATGACCCGACAGCGCTATTCTGTGCAGCCGACCTGCGCGACTTGGTGCTGCTTGACAGGCCAGTAAGCGGGGCAAACGACTGGCTCGACGATATCACGTGTCCCGAGCGGTCGACATTGACGTTGGCCAGCCCGTTGGCTACCTGCACGCCGCCGACTACCTGGCGGAGATAGACGTGCGCAATCCCCGTGGCGCCGTCAACGTAGGCATCGGTGATCTTGATGTTCTCAGTTGGGATCCCGTGCTGCGTATTGAGATAGGCGATGGCAATATCTGTTTTGGCTGCCACCGCAGGGTCCTTGGCTGCCGGGCCATTGCCGGTGCTTACAAGCGAGGATGCTGCAAACGATGGTGGTGAGGCAGAGACTTGTACTTTGACGGGGCTTGCGTAGACGTTGAACTGGGGGTTAGACTTGAGCGCTGGCGTAAATTGTCTAATGCTACTATCACTGGGAGCTTGAGCCAGGGCAGCACAGGCGAGGAGGGCAATGACGGCGAGATTAGTTATAGTTCTGGGCATTTATTAAGATATGTTGGATTGGTACCGAATATGTGTTTCCTCTTTCCTGTTTGTCGAGCTGCACCCTGCTGTTTTTATACACATTCCACAGAGAGAAAAAGATAAGCATTCGCGGTTGCATGTCGCAATTAGCATTCTGAGATGTTGTGACCATTTGCGCCAAACGTCAGGCCGGTCATATGTCGCGTGCACAATGGTCTACGAAACCAATTACACACATAATGGCGCAAATGGGATAAATGGCAGTGCAAAAAGGGGGGATGCAGTTAATAAATGAATTTGTATATTGCCAGAAGGCTCATATGCAGAGTAGCAATGTTTGCTGCTCGGTACAATGGCATGCGTCGGCCAAATAAAAGCCCATCTGTATTTTTGGAATAAGAGGGACGGCGATCGCAGACAAACATTAACGCAATAGCTTATGATAGTCGCGATTAGAAACGGTCAAGTAAATTAGCCATATAATGAAATAGAATAAGCGGATTCAGATAAAACTAGCCTAATATTTTGTTGTGCTCGATATTACACGTGTACGATGTACACTTTTAGGAAGCGATTGACAGGCGCTCCATTGCCTTGACCAGGTCCTCGCTCTGCGGCGGTGACCCAGAGAACGCATATATGCTCTCTCTGCACACACGCAGGAACTCAATCATCCGGCTTCCGTGGACCTCAATCATGCCGAGCATGAAGCAGTCAATAAAGTTTCCTGGCGCAGCAACGGGGTTTTTTCCGGCCGACAAGTTTGGCGAAATATCTGCTGGTGGAGTAGTCGGGTGGCTGCAGTACTTGAGGATGGCGTCGGTCAGCGGATGCATGCATCGCTTGTAGTGAATAAGGTACTGCGGGGGCACCTGCCGATAGAAAATGTTGTTGAGCGGCACAATAATGGTCTCGACAGCCTTGAGAATCTTGTAGTTGACCTCGTATATTGTGTGCGAGTTCATCTGCCCATGCATCTCGGCAAGATAGAGCATCATCTCCCACCATATACCGCCTGGGTAGTTTTCCTCAAGGTCCTCCATGGTCATCCAGTCAGAGTTTCCAGACTCAAGCTCACGCAAAATAAGCTGCAGGGCGCTCATGTCCAGTATGCCGCGGTTGAGCCGCAGTCCAGCACCCGAGTTGAGAATAATGTTGCGCGCAAACGTCGAGTAGAAGACAGCGTTTTCTTTGGGCGACCACAGCCGCAGCTGCATTGTCGTAGCCATCTGCCAGCTTTTGATCAGCGGTCTGTGTCTTTCAAACCGAGCATCCATGCGTCAAGTGGGGAATTGCAGATTGTTATGTATTTTTATATTCTAAGGTTTTTTTTTGCAAGTAATAGTAAAGTAAGTAAATGGAAGACAGCTACAACAGAGATGAAGCGTCCAGAGTACAGATATGATACGATACAATAATTTTTTTAGTTGAAATAAATTTTTAGATGAATAAGAAGAAGAATGAATTCGAGAGACAGGAGCAATTGTGGAAGCTCTATGGCCAGAAGAAAGCGGAATCTTTTGTAGGCATATGGTTAAGGCAAGGAGAAGAAACATTTCAAAAGGAAGCCCAATGTCTCTATATATAATGCGATCCTTTTCCTTTAAATTTTTCTTCAAGCGCTCTTTCTTTAAGTCAAGTCTCTAGCATATATTGTGCACTTTTTTTCTTTGTTCTCGTGTTTTTTTTTCTAAAAAAAAACTTTATAAAAAGGAATAGATAGCGCAGGTTTGAATTAAAAGGAAAAGTGATGGTGTGAGCGAGTCTGCACAGTGCTTGCTTGTGTATATACGCAGCCAAGATGCGAGCAGCAAGAGTCTACGCAGCAAGCAGATGAGGCAATCCATACGTGATCAGGCGTGATCAGACGTGATTGCGGTCATTTTAACGTGGGAAATCATCAGCTTCCGCCGCTCTCTCTTTTGCTCTCGAACCCCCTTTTCTGGTTATCCAAGCTGTATTTTATACGCAGTATCTCTTCCTTCTCTATTCGACCAATTCACATTTGTATCCTGAAATGAGGCGAGGTCTGGGCGACAAGCGACAATTGGCATGGCTGGTGGCAGCAGCGGCAGCACTCGGAGTACTCGGGTACGCGGCATACTCTGCATACACGGCGCACGCGGCTGAGGACCAAGACGAAGACGACATAGAGTACGACGAGGCAGCCGACAGCGAAGGGCATGCTTCCGTATCCGACACAAGCGAAGTCCCTCTTTTTTCGCAGTACTCGTCTCCCGACGTGCTCAGCATCGCATCTTCGACCGATACGCCCTTGCGCACACTTGATCGACGGCCCCTGGTGACAATCTCGGCCAATGGCATACTCCTCGACGGCCCGCATGTGCGCCCTCAGGCCCGCGCGATCATTCAGCACCTCGAACGCACATACGCCGTGTACGTGGTAGTCTGCGTGGCACAGGCGGAGGATGAGGAACGTGTGCTACATACGCTCGAAGATGCCGGTGTGGCGGGACGCAACCATGTGCTCTTCTGTCAGACCGACGAGGGCAGGGCCCATTTGGTCAGACATCTGCTGACGGCTGGCAGTGTGACGCACGCCGGACACGTGGATACAGACGCCCAGGTGGTACGCCGTCTGGCGCCCGTCCTGCGCCGCGTCGTGTATGTGAGCGACGCATCAAAGGGTGGGCACGAGCTGCCTGCGGGCCCTTCAGTCGAGTGCGTCGATTCGATCACGCAGTGCGCGCTGTACCAGATGGCGACAAATTAGATCGGATAGTGTTTAGCGCATGCTATACCCACCAGATGAACAGATAAAAATATTACACTTCAGCTCAAATTTAGTAAATACACTTCGGCCAGACTATGCCCAATAAAGTGATTTTCACCCGCGAAAAACGGATTCCCAATGAAAAATAACGATCTTGTGCGGGATAGGGGTGGAGAGCATGGCAGCAG
>JANBOJ010000224.1:0-27124 GCA_027574685.1 Coemansia erecta
CATTTCCCGACATCTGGTCTACTCTTGCCGACATGCGCACACTCATCGAAAAACTACATGCCTTTCTGCTGCCATGCTCCACCCCTATCCCGTGCAAGATCGTTATTTTTCCATTGGGAATCCGTTTTTCGCGGGTGAAAATCACTTTATTGGGCATAATCTAGCCGTAGCGTAATAACACTCACACAATCGGTTTGGAAGGTTGTTTACTGTGGAGAAATATTATGTAATGTTATCAGAGTTCCATATTTCACTGACACTGGTTTTTATACGAAACAGAGGGTGCTTCATATTAGGCATTCTGCATGTTTGCATACGTTTCTTATCTTGTAATTCGTGTCAGAGTCAATTATGTAAACATCCGCACCATTTCCTGCTAGCGGTATTGTCTTTTTTTTGTTGCAGTTCATTTGACGTTGCCCATACTGATTAAACACCACTGATGTGTCGATCATGGTTTAATAGCCAGATATTGAATTTTTAGGGCTTAATATTGGATCTTGGCATCTTCAGATTTTCGCTATTCACAATGTCAACAGAGAATATTCCAACCAGCAATACAGAAGACAGAGACGTTTTGGCACTGTTTCCCAAACTGACCCGCGATGATGTCCTCAGCTGCGTGTTTTCGTCGTGGTATAGCAAGCTGCGGCATGTCACATTCAAGTCGGTAGTCATCAAGCCTCTCGATCCTTCATTTATCGAGTATCTGGTCTCTGATGGAATTGTGCTTCCTGGAGACGACGAGACACCCAAATTCCGTAATACGATTGAGGAAGATGATGGTAGCGACTGGAGCGACTATGACGAGGACGACTCCGGTGAAAGGCCAAAGATGGCGGTGAATATAGATGCCGTCGCCGCCGAAATACGCCAGGCAATCGGCGATCTTGGCGGGAAAGCGTTTCCACGGATGAACTGGAGCGCGCCAACAGACGCATCATGGATGTCCTGTGACAAAACGCTACAGTGTCGCAACCTGAGCGAGGTTCTTACCCTGCTTAAGAGCTCTGACAAGATTACAGAAGATATTGACGGTGGTGGCTACATTTCCAGAGACGAAATGGGCGACTGGGAGCACGAGCTGGTGCTGCGGCAGTGGTGCAACCTGTTTCCGTCGATGGAGTTCCGGTGCTTTGTGCGAGAACACGAGTTGGTTGCCATCTCGCAGATCGAGATGCAGCACTACGATTTCCTGGACGGTATGAAGGACGACATTGGCAACAAGATATCAGAGCTGTTCGACAGATATGTACGCGAGGCCATCGATCCAGAGAATTACTGCTTTGACGTCTATATTACCCAGGAGAGCGGGCGCGCATATGTAGTTGACGTCAAGCCCTGGTCTGCAAAGGTTGACAGTTGCCTATACCTGTGGCAGGAGATTTTGGAACTAAAAGAAGGGGGGACGCTTGGACTGCGGCTGTTCCCCAGTAGTATTGATGGAATGCGTCATTACTCAAACAAGTATGCAGCGAACCAGTTCCCCAAGGACATTGCGTGCGAGGGGCTTCAGACGTCGATAATCGAGTTTGTTCAGAAGATGGCTCTTCACCAGGCAAACGAGGATGATTCACAGAGCGACTGAAACTAATTTTTTAAACTAATATATAAAGCTGGTGCTGTCTCTGAATTCGTTACATGCCGTTTGGATAACTGCTAGATGTTGCCTCGGTCACACATCCTCAAAGTCATCCTCGTCCTCAAGGTTGTCGGGGTCTTCATTACCGCCAGAACCCCCGGCCATCGCCGAGCTGCCTTCGCCTGTCGATCCTTCGGGAATGTGCACCGATCCGGGTGGCGGGTTAACGTTGTCCTTTCTGAACTCGGGCTTGAGGCTGTAGTTGGAGGTATACGGACCGCGCTTGTGCAAGAACGCAATCTCGAGAAGAACCTCCTTGAGATATGCCGACGGCTGGTTGGTGTGCTCAACCAGACCTTTGAACGACCAGTACTGGAAGTCTGTAAACGCGGCAAACAGCATATCCATCAGCTCCTTGCGCTCCATGCGCGCCTTCTTTGGTTCGGACTTTGGCTTCTTGTGCGAGGTATCGAAGCCGCCGTTATTGAATCCTACCAGCGAATCCTTGTATTCCTCTAGGTTGATGGTCTGCACCCTTCTACCGCTATCATGAGAAGCGATCGCTCGCTTGTGCATGATTCGCTTGTATTCATCGGTGTACTGCGGCACAACCGAGCAGTCGTGGTGAACCGTGCCGGTCATTGCAATCGGGACAGCCTTGTTGGCCGTGGAAGATGTGGGCTTGATGATTTCGTTCGGGTCGCGAGCCTCTGAAAAAATGTACATGTTGCTAACCTTCTCGTTCACCACATTCATCCGGTATTCCTTTGGGATGTCCTTGTACTCCTCGGAGTCGTTGAGGATAATTGCAATCTCGCTGGCTGTCTTGTCGGGCTTTTGGTATATGCGCATCTTGCCCAACTGGACACCCTCCTTCTTCTGCCGCTTCCACCTTTCAGCAAGAAAACCAGGCACCTTGACTAGCCAGACTTTGCTCCCTAGCTCATCCATGTTGAGCTCGCCTATCTCGTCGTCATCCATCTCCTCTGCTGCGCGTTTTCCATTCATTGTCTCGTTATTGTCGTCGTCGTCGTCCCCATGGTAGAACTCTGGCTTGTTAGAGTCTTCGTTGTCTGACAGCGCCATTGCTGATGTGGTATTTGTGTGCTGGATTTCTGACAGATTCTTGCGTTTGCAAATGCAGCGAAATTATGTAATTATAATAAAAAAGAGAAACAAAGAAAAGCAAAGAAAAATACGGTGCCACTTTATAAAACAGAAGAAAGCCAAGGAAATCTCTCCCAGCCTTGGCCAAGGTGACGTGACGTACTGGATCTAATCAGTGGATTGCGCTCAGCTCGGCTTCGGGTCCTTGGGAAACGCGATCACATGTTGGCGTTCGAAATTGCATATGATCTCTTGAAGCAACTCTTCATAAACAACCCCTGCCTTCTTCTTTCTTCTCTGCAACACACCTACCCAGAAGCAACCCCTTTATCTATTACTGTAGTACTACTTCTCTCATTTCTCTCGAGCCTAGTCTAATAATGTCTCTCGTTAACCTTCCACTGATCAAGCTCACCAACCCCGATTCCTCGCTTCCGGGGCTGTTCCTGATGGAGCTGAACAACGGTGCAGAAAACCGCTTCACAATCCAGTTTGTCTCGGAGATTATGCAGGCACTAGACTACATTGATCAGGCGCTGGACAACATTCCCGAAGAGGAGGCGCAAAAGGGTGGAGCCCTGATTACGACGAGTCAGGGAAAGTTCTACAGCAACGGGCTGGCCATCGAGGCAGCCATGCGTGACGGCGATGCATTCTACATCCCGTTCATGGCAATGCTCTCTCGGCTGCTGACATTCAGACTGCCGACAGTCGCGGCTATCAACGGTCATGCATTTGCCGGCGGATGCATGTTTGCCCTGGCCCACGATGTGCGGGTCATGCGCTCGGACCGCGGGTGGATTGCAATGAACGAGATCGATCTGGGCATCCCGCTCATGCCCGGGATGGCCGCCATCGTGAGATGCAAGATCAACCAGCCTAGCTATCTGCGCGACTGCGTGCTGGCTGGCCAGCGGTTTAAGGCTTCTGACGCTGTTGCTGGCGGCTTTGTCGACAAGGTTGTTTCGGAGGACCAGCTCAGAGACACAGCTGTGCAGTATGCTAAGCAGATGGCCCAGAAGGCTCGTGGACTTGGCCAGGTCATCCATCTGCTCAAGGCCGAGATGTACCGCGACACAGTCGAGCTACTGCTCAATGGCGGAACATCGCCCGGATCATATATGCAGGCCAAGCTCTAGTGTATTTTCGCAATTCTTGTTTTCAGCTTACGTAGAAGAGCAGTGCTATTTAGAATGCAAGGTTTCAAGACGAAATGAATACAATTCCGTCTGTTCAGTGCCTGTCATTGACTGTAAACTCTAGCAGCCCGCCGCCATGGAGCGCATCGGCCACACCAACAAACAGACAGCCGGAGTCGGGCGAAAACGTAGCTCCCGCAACCTCGCCCATCAGCTCGATGTCCTGGACACGCGCAAAGCCATGCGTGTCGTATATGTGCACATAGTCCGCAGGCTCGGCCGCAGCCAGAAACCTTCCACACGGGCTAAAGCTGACACTGCGCATCGCACCAATGTGACCACAGAACATTGCCAGCGGCTTTGCTGGCCACCGCACGTCGAATACACGCGCGGCCATATCCTGACTGCCGGTAGCAACAAGCCGCGCATCGGGGCTAAACGCGCAGGCAAACGAGTAGTCGTAGTGACCGCCAAGGTAGGCAGCAGGTGGCGATTCCGCTGGCGCTCGGGCGTCAATCAGCACGCCTGATGTGTTGTCACCAACAGCGCATTGCAGCCTGCCGTCATCTGTCTGCGCACAGCTGTTGACTGCCCAGTCAAAAGACCGCGACTGGCGAATGCTCAGTGTCGCAACGTCTACCGTGTGTAGGCTGCCGTTGTTGTGAGCAACTAGTATGCTATGTGCGCCGCCAGACGAATGCCCCAGCGCAATGTGGTTGATAATGTCTACATCCAGCTTGCCCATTGCGACGGGCCGCCAGGTTTCTGACTCGTTCCAGAGCGGAGCTACACAGTAGCGGCCACGGTAGTCGCCTGTGAACACCATGCCATTACCCGCACACATTGCACTCAAGCGGTACCCCTGCGGAAAGCGCCGTCGAGGCACAATGCATTCACGCGTGCGCATCCATGGATTCCACTTGTGCACGCCTTCGGTGTGCCAGAAGAAGACATCATACGAACTGGTTGCCCATACAAGATCTCGCAGCTGGAAATGGTTGATTTGGCTCTTGTAGCCATCGCCTAGAGCAGAGTATCGGAATGAATACATGTCGCTGACCAGCTCAGGCTCTAGCGCCTGCTTTTGCACCTCGTATGTGTTATGAACAATGCCCTGAAATTGTGGATAGACAGAGCGCCTATATCCCATGTAGTGACGCTTGTGATCCTCGATACCCTTCCACTGGTACCCCTGCATGTCATACCCTCTTCGAAGATCGGCAGCGGTGACATGTGTAAGGACGGCCGCCCGCTCAAACGCATGCGCCGCGCTGGTTAGAAAGTCTAGAGAATGATCTGTATCGGCTGTTTGGTCCTGCTGACCACTTGTATCGATAACCAGCTGCTGAAGCTGGTGCACAATGTCTGCCGTACTGTCGCCATCTGTTCTATTATCTCGCTCGTCAGGAAGTGGCCGGGGTGTTGTGTTGCCGCCCTGGGGGTGCTCCGCAACCCCTGGCGTACTCATATAGCGCTAGCGATAACGAGGGAGATACGTCCCGTTCAGTGCTGTAGAGAGACACTAAATCGCTTAGAGCTCTCTCTACCAACACCGAGTGTTTGCGCGCAAGCGCTCGTCTAGAGGCCTGCCGGTTGACTGCGTGATAGCGGTTAGGGTGTAGAAGAAGCAAACTGTTACAGTAGTTTGCTGATTGCACCCTGGTTTAAACACCTATTCTGTGTATTGCCTACGATTCGAGGAAGATGAAGTTGGTGTAAATGAAAAACAGAAATTCAATTTATTTGGTCGTAAAATGTGGGGGGAGGCTGCAGTGCAGATTTTTTTGACCATCTCCGCATTAGATTCACGGAGGATGGATCATTCAACAACAGGTGTGGAAATGGCCGCATTTGATAGGCCAAATTCACTTCCACCATTCGGTCAACTGAGCGGAGTCCCCGTCCTGCTCCTGATCCTCTTGGTGCTCCTGGGCAATGAGATCCTGCCATCTGCGAGCACGCACGCTCCACTGGTCGTCATACACGCCCTTGGCTGCTGCATCTCGAAGATGGGCACGGCGAGTATGATTTGCGTAGATGTCCTCGGTGCCAGTCAGGAAGCAGAGCTTATAGGTGTTGACTGCGATCTTGATCTCGAGGTTCGAGCGAGAGCTAATTGCATAGTCGCACTCGTCGGGATGCAGGTGCCGCGACAGATATGGGCGAGGACGCGACTGCGCCGGTCTCCCAACGCCCTCGGTTGGCTCAAAAAGCACGTACGAGTCGACGTAGTAGGCCCAGCGCTCCTCCTCGGTAACAGCCTCGTCAAGCGTGATGTCCTCGCGGCGCAAAAGCTGGATTGCCATCGTCTGCGACTCGTAGATGTAGTCAATCCGGAATACATGCTCGTCGGCACCAACCAGCGCCTCGACCTTCATGCGATACGCAATGTGAGAGCGCAGCGGGCTCTGCTCGTGGACCGCCGGAAGCGTGGTGAACAGCTCGAGAATGTCAATACACCGGCTGTCGCTGATGATGTGCTGGATGCTCTTAGAGATTGCCTGCACAACCTTGTCCACAGTCAAGATTCGGTACGCGTTGATTCCAAACAGAACGCGCATGCTCTCGTCAAAGTTGTTGGCCTCCAGCTGGCCCTGCAGGAACTGGTCGACCAACTCAAGGAAGATGGCGTAGTAGTCGGTGTTCTCGAGGTTGAAGTCTTTGAGGATATCGGTTTGGGCACGCATTCCGAGCTTGGCTGCGACTGACTGAGCCTGCTGTGCCTGCCGCGCAATCTCTTGACATTCAGGGCCCAGCTCTCGTAGGCGATTGAACCTCTCGTAGAGAATCTGGAACAGCCGCAGGAATACGTAGTAGTTGCTGTTCGTGTAGAATGCACGGGAGACGCTCTTTCCAGTTGAGCCTAGCGTGGGCGCAGCCGATGCATCGCGCTTGGACGAATTGATCTGTATCCACGACCGTGACGAGATCAGACCAGGCGTCGGCGGCTTGCTGGGGCTGCCGACAGTCTCTTCGGGAGCAGGTGCGGGCTTTGTCGACTTATCAGCATCCTCCGCAGCAGCACTCTCGTCTGGCTGCTCGACATCCATGGGGCTAGACTTGCTGGCAGATTCGTCGGCAACAGCGTCGGTATTGTCCTTCTCATCCGGCTTATCGGTAGAATGAGCAGTGCCGTTGACAGCAGGGCCAAGCGATAATGCCTTGACGCCATTTACTGCAGCAGCAGCAGCAGAAGTTGCATCTGCCGGAGAATCGCTCGATGGTTTGTCTGTTGGCTCGGACTCGGCGTTCGCCAAAGCAGCGACATCCGTCTTTTCGGCGTCGGTGTTGGGCGACACAGACTCGCGCTCGTCGGTGGATGGAGACTGCGGAAGAGGATTTTCGATTCCCAGGAGACTGCCAAACAACTCATGGAAGAACTTTTCCATCATCTCCTTCTCCGAAGGCGCAAACTGCGAGTTCTGGCGGCCGACGTGGGCCAGAATGGCATTGATTACGTCGGCGATGACTGTCGGCTCTGTGAACTGGTACTCAAGCTGGTAGCGGTGCCTAAGGGCCAATGCGACTTTCCGGCTCTGGCTACGCATCCCACCGTCCTCGGTCGTGTTCTGCTGCTCGCGGCGGCGGGTTTCAATCTCGGTGATAAGGTGCTTGGGCGAGATCGTTTTGCGGTCAGCCGACTTGAACGTCAGTCCCTGGTGATCGAGGGCTCGGTAGTAGTTCTTGGAATCGGTCTCGCGCCAGATCTGGGCAAAATGGCGCCGCTGACGCCGCCACTCCTCGTCCTTCTGCTTGAGGCGCTTCAGAACAATCGGGATGGCGACAGCCGGGTGCGTGTGCATCGCCTTGATAATCTCGAGTGCGCGGTTAGAGTCATATACCTTGCGCAGGGCACGCCGCGGGAGAGCCTCAGACATGCCCCAGAAGCTCTCGGGCAATGTCAGTTGCATCTGCTTCTCGGGGTCCATCTGCTCAATCTGCTGGGCAATCGGCGTAAGCTGGCGAATAACCGAAAGGTTGGTGTCGATCTCGATATCCATCTCATGGCGGTCCTCCTCGCTCCGGAACATGGCCTCCTCGTAGATGTTCTTCTTGTGATGAACAAAGTCTGTGTCCTCAGAAGCCCATGTAGGATGCGACGCCCACCGGTCGTTGAGCACCTCGTAGCACATTGCATCACGGCCAGAGCACTTGGACTGGGCGCTAGAGTCGGGCAGCAGGCGGTAGCTTGGCCCATACGGCTTGCACTGCGAAAGCGCAACCTTTGGCGGAGTCGGACGCAGCATCTTCGAAACCTCTTCGGGAGACATGTAGGCACTGGGCTCGGGACCCAGTATTGACTCAATAATGGCCTCATCGCCCGACCGGCTGTCGTCCATAGCCTGCTGTTGCTCATCAAACCCGACAAACTGCTTGAACCAGCCAAAAAGCTCCTGATCGTCGCCAATAAAGCTTTCGGCACGCTCGACCAGTGTCTTTGGGTCAAGCACTTGCTGGTTATACAGATTAAGCAGCTTGAGGAACTCGTTGTATGCACTTGGCTGGCCGATAAACCGCTTGACCCGCTCAAAGAAGGCCATCTCGTCGCGAGTAGCCGACGCTGGGTTTACCGGCTGCTGGGGCGCGGCTGCAGGAGATATCTGCTGACCATAGCCACTAGGGCCGGCCTGCATCTGCGCGTCGCCCAGGAGCCCATCGGATCTGGCAGCCTTGCCGCGGCGCTTGGACGAGCCTGGCACACCTGGAGCTTGGGCATTGCCCGGCGGACCGCCTTTTCTTTTGCGGCTACCCGATGGAGTCGCGGCAAGACCCTTGCCATCAAACGATGTGGCAACGGCAGATAGAGAGCCGGAAGCCACAGCGATATTAGCAGACCCGGATCCGCCCATGACACTTCCAGAGGCAGAGCCGGCAGATACCGGAGCAGTGGCGTAGACATCTGGTATGTGGTTGGATGTGCCGACAGGGGTAAAGTTGCCCACAGGTGGAAGACGTCCGGCAACAGAATCACCGTGTGAGACCGATGCTCCTGGAGGAAGCTGGCCCTGAGCAACGCTGCTTGAGGAGCGAGCAAAGCCCGCGCCAGGTGACCCCGCATTGCCCGAATTAGCCGATTCGCTGGTATCCGGCAAGAACTGCTTGAATTCGTCTAAAAGATCTGGAGCTGATGCGAACAGAACCTGGACCTGTGCATAAACCTCCTGAATCGGGCGCGACTCCTTCTGGTAGGTCTGCAGGATTTCCAAAAACTCCTTGTAGCGATCAGGCTCGGCAGCAAAGCGCATCTTGATCTTGTTGACGTAGTTGATGGCATGGTTGAACTCGAGTGGAACCTGGCGAGAGCGCTGGCCTGTAGAGGCAGTAGGAGATCCCATTGCGCTTGGCGAACGTACTCCCATCTGGCCAGACTGGATGCCAGCGGCCCCCGTCGACGAATAAGCGCCGCCCTGCATGCCTACGCCAGGACCAGAGGCTAGGTGCCCTACTCCGCCGGAGACCATAGCGGCGGCAGCAGCCCCAGCCGATGCCGACCCCGCGCTCAGCGGTGTCTGGCTTGGGGGAGGGGACTGCATATGGTGCGCATGGGGTCCGCCGCCATTGACAGCAGAAGTCGACGACCCAGTACGACGCACACCAAACTGGTCTTTCAGCCCATATGCCTGATGCTGCTGCTGCTGAGCTCGCGACGCAGACTGTGCCAAGGCGCTTGCAGTGAGTGGAGACTGTGGCTGCAACGTGCCTGCGCTGCCAGATCGCCGATGCATATCTGGGATAACAGAACCGCTTGGGGTCGTGACACGCACGCCTTCGCTCGGGTCGTCCGAACACTCGATGCGGTATCCAGGAGGCAGGAATGTGTTGAAACCCTGGATAAGGCTGGGACTTCCGTAGAACAGCCGCGATACCCGTTCGATAACCCCAGGCGTGTCGATGGCATGGCTCTTGAACTCCTTCATAATCTCGAGGAATTGGTTGTACACCTCGGGTCTGTCCTGGAACTGGGCCTTTACCATGTCGAGATAGCTCAGCGCGTCGCTGACATTGAGGGTGCGCGCGCCTCCATCTGCGGCTCCAGCCTGAGCCGGAGCCTGAGCCGGAGCTTGGCCTGCTGCTACTTGCTGAGACGGTGGAGCGCCGTTCGAAGAAGTGATTGCAGCAGCACCTCCAGCAGAAGCAGCCGCGGGCTGAGTCGCGACAGGTGCCGCACCAGCCGCAGAGCTCAGTTGTGCTGCCGGTCTAGCAGTGGGTACTGAAACAGAGGCTCCCGGTGCGCGACTAGGAACACCGGCATAGGCGTTGTTCGGATGTGGGGCTGCAACAGATACTGCAGAGGCACCAGTCGACGAGGCGGACACCATGGGCCGAGGTGACGACTGTGCAATGTTGGGGAGCGCAGATACATTCTGCGCAGATGTCGTTCTCTGTACCCTAGGAGACTGCATGTGCTTGGGTGGAGGCACTGACGAAGTATGTGGCGGATGGGGTGACTGCATTGGCTGCGGTGGCGGCGCAGCGCGTGCGCCAGGGGAGGACATGGTGGCAGGAGGGTTAACTCGGGACACTGGTGTGTGCGAAGAAGCCGGGTATGCGGTTGAGGCTGCAGGTGACATCTCATGCGAGATGCCAACTGACCCCGTGGGCCCGTGCAGCGGTGAGGAGGCCGGATGGGGCAACTGCCGATGCTGTTGCTGCTGAATCGCGCTGTTTATAGGCGGAATGGCCGATGTCTGCACGTTGTTGGCAAAGGTCGGCGAGCGCACATACGGGCTGGTAATCGACGGAAGCGTTGCTGACTGCCCGCCAGATGGCGCAGAAACAGGCAGGGGACCGTTGCTGAGCGGGCCTGTGCCAGGAGATACGCCCTGCGCGCCGAATCCGGTTTGTGAATGTGCTGATATCGGTGTGTTTGTGTAGCTCCCCGGCCGTGCCGAGTGCGGCGCACTCTGGATGCCTGTGGCCGATTGGGGCGAAGAGTGTGATATGGAGTGCGCATACGCGCGATTGCCGCTGGCTGACCCAGAGCCATCGGTCTTTGGCGACACTGGACTACAGAGAGAGAGCTTGTGGTTGCATATGGATTAGCTGTTTTGTGTTGATGAGGCAGAGTTTGCATCCATTCGCCCTTTATCGGCCAGCATAAACAAAATGCTTGTAAGGGGCTCAGGCATCTGCAACAGCAGAGTATCAGAAAATGATTGCCATCACGATAAATAGCAGCAAATAGGCTGAGGGTTAGGGTTGTCGTGATATTCGAAACCCGATGTTGGCGATAATAGCAAGAATGAACAACACCGGCAGAAGAGCAGAAAAAAAAAGCGCATCCGGTCTTTCTGCATACGATGAGGATGGCCACTGCGTGTTTGTGTATTTACCTTTGGATTGGTGGAAGCTGGTTTGCCGAAGGGCCGCCGGGGAAGCGGTGTGGCGGCTGTGCTGTGGCGGACGCTGGTCCGGATCCAATAGCAGGAGGCTGCGGCTGGTTTCCCCGCTGTGCTGCCGACCCTGGCGCGGGGGCCTTGGGCCACGCTCGCGAATCGTTGTTTTCCATTCGAGAAATTAGCCTCAGCTACGCGTTATTCCTGAATTCTAAACGAGACTCGGTGTGAATTAGCAAGAGAAAGGTCGAAAAAGAATAGGCTACAAAGGTGCGCGCTATGCTGCTCCTTGGCAAAGTAGGATACGAATAAAAAGGTAGTACAGGGCGGGTCTGAAGAGCTGTTAGGTCTGGAGAGAAGGATGCGCTAGCTGAAGAATAATTATAATAGTATCCAAAAGAGGGGTCAAAAGGCAGAGTCGGGAGAGGGAAAAAAGGAGATGAACACGTCAACATATTCTCCTTGCCGCCTCTTGCCCCCTACCGAAGAAGAATCACGCGAAATGGGCGATTAAAAAAATTTTGCGTGGGGAAGTCAGAGAGGCTGACGCGCACCTCCGAGACCACACGCACAGCCGATTGCCAATCGCAGCAGGCTCATCATTTTCGAGAAGCAACAGAAGCAAAAGTCTGATTTTTTTTCGCTCTTGCGATGAGACCTGGACTGGGTATTGGCCCATCTGGCTCAACGCTATCTTCTGCCCTATCTGTAGCTCTTGTGTACCAGCTTCATATGCGCCCTCCGCCACTGACTATTCCGTAGCGACCCGTGCTCCCTGCATGAGAGTGGCGCTGTATTGGAGAGCGCAGCAGATTGCTCTTTCTAGCGGCGTTGAAAGACGCAGTCAAGGTCTAGGGCCCCAGCACAAGTTCAGCATACCTTTCTTTTATTTCTTCTCGTCTGTCTGTCTCGGCAGATGCTCTCGATTGATGCGTGTTTGCACGCTGGCCGGGATCGAAGGAGGCGAAGTAGGGCGTGTTTTGTTACTGTAAACCGGCGCAGCCGTGTCTCTTCTGTATCGCAGCCGCCAGCCGTAGATAGCGTCAGCGCGGTGGAAAGCGGCTTTATTTGTGCAATAGTAGAATGGAGTGTTACAGAGTCAGAAGTACGTACGAGACCAAAAGAGAATAGCCAAACTGAAACTTAACGACAGAACCAAAAGATGGAAAATGGAGTTGGAAGAGAGTGCGAGAGAGAAAAAAAGAGAAAGACAGATTTCTCTTGTTGGCCGATTGTTTCTGCACGTCGTCACGCTTTCCTGGGCCATGAGTGGTCGGTTCGGTTTGACCGCCGCCGCCCTCCCCTCCGGACCGCTGTGATTTGCTAGATCCCGAGCCGCTCGCTTGTTGACATCTGCTGCCGTCTGGCTCGTTCCTCGCTGTACCGGTCCACGACGCCTGGGTGCGTGGAATAGAACGGGTCTGCCGCATTTAGTCTGCTGCTCTCATCCGGCGCTGCTGCATGTGCCTGAGCATCGCCGCTCTTTGATGCCGTGCCAAGCATCCTGCGCTGAGCTGCCGCGAGCTCGTCGACGTCCTTGTGCGTTATCGCTATCGACGATGGAGGATACCTGATCATTCTGCTCGGGGGTTCTTGACAAGCCGACTTGTTAAATTAAAGTAGATGAAGACTGAAGCAGTAGCAGGTCAGTAGCAACCGCGCAGTACAAACTGAACAGAGCAGCATATTTGTTCCAAGAAGGCTTCCAAGCCTGCTCCAGGCTTATGGACGGTTGGTCATCTGATGAAATGTGTATGTTACATACAGCGAAATGCTGTTACGAAAATTAAAGTGTTGTATGGTTCTAAATGTCGGCCAGGCTCGGCTTGGTTTTGGCCGGCGCCTTAGACGGCGGCAAACGTCACCTGCTTCACCGGTCTCAGGCTATCTACAGCGAGTGGAGCAGGCTCGTCAGGCTTGCGACCGAGATTGAGCACGCTAGTGCCTGCGCTTCTGCCGCCATTGTTGCTGCTGTTGCTGCTGCTATTGTACTCGCTGTCGGACGACTGGGACGTCAGCGTAGCGTTCTCGTCCGAGACCGGAGTGAGGCTACCTGCCCAGACACGCGTGGCAGCGGCAATGTGGGTGGGCGTCGACATTGCCGTGCTGCTGTTGGTGCCGGTCGCCGAGTGGTGGCGATTGAGCAGCTGATGATGCAGATCCTCCAGTGCCGACGTATTGTTTGCTGCGCTATCGGACAGCTCGAGAATCAGAGGCGCCGCCTTGCTGCGGATCAGCTGAGCGTGAGGGAAAGCGGACGAATGTGCGTCATCAGCAGACTGCTGGCCGTACCAGTCTGAAATCGACGTGCGGTCAATAAGCTCGTTTTCGTAGAACGCGCGCAGCAGCATTGCGTGCCTTGTCGACCGAACATCCTCGTTGGCCATCGACAGCTTCTCAAGCTGCTGCAAGACTGTCTGCTGGTCTTCGGGCGCGGTGATATAGGTGTGCAGCAGCTTTACGATGCGCGTGGCGGCTTGCTGGAGCGTGCGGCTGTCTTCGCGGTTCTTCTTGGCTAGGGCAGACGGCAGGGCTGCAGCCATCGCCGCCTCTGGCTTGCAGCTGTCGTTCGACGGCCTGATGCTGCTGATGCCGTCGCTCATCGCCTCGGTCAGTCTATAGAGGCACTCGACAAACGCACACAGAACAGAGTTATGGTTCGAGGCAAACTGCGACGATAGCATCTCGAGGTTGTACAGCATGAAACCAAGGCTAAGTCCGCCCCGCGCGCCCTGCTGCAGATGAGACGATGCCCGGTTAATAAACTTTGCGATTCGCTGGTCTGCAGGCAGCTGGACGATCCGCTCCATCTCGCGATCGTCGTAGCTCTTGCTCGTGTCCTCAACAACGCCCGACATGCCTGGATCCCGCATTGCATCCCAGATGCTCTGATGATTAAGCGAATCCAGAACCTGGTCATCGCTCTCGGAGAAGCGGCTGTCTGCAAAGCAATCGCCGTTGTCGCTGCCGTCACAGTCATCATCGACTGGGATGTCTTCGATATCGGCAGCGATATCCAGAGTGCCGTTGTCGTTGGCATAATATCGGCTAATCACGGCCGCAGCAGGGTCGATGTCAGCATAGTCTTCGGGACGTAACAAGTGCTTTAGATCAAGCTGAGGCGCACTTGGCTCGACGCTATAGTCTGAAATCTCCGAGTCGTCATTCTGGTCACTGGAGTTGCGCACCATATCGCTTGCCAGCTCGTGCTCCGAGTCGGAACCAGAGATGGATTTGGCATCGTCCTCTAGACCAAATACAATCCGACTGTCATCACCAAAGCCATCGTCAAAGTTGTCCTCCTCGTTGTCATCATCGCTGCTATCCATGCCGCTATCGCTATCATCATCGCTATCGCTATCGTCGCTGCTGCTGCTACTGTAGATGCTCTCTGTATCTGCATCTGAACCATCGACATCGCTACCACGCTCCCACATGATAGAGATACCGTCGGCATCGTCATCCTCGTCATCATCCTCGTTCCTGACCGGCACCGAATTTGCAGCGGATGACGAATTCTGAGCGGAGGCCTTTTTGGGCGAGGTCGGCGGGCTGCTGTTACGGCTGGATGTCGACGATGCCGAGGCACTCTCGTTGAAGCTTATGTCAAAAAGAGACAGGTCCGCTCTGTGGCCAGGGTAGGACGTCACGGATTTTGTTGTGCTTTTGTGGCTAGTGGATGACGTGTTGCGATAGCTGAGATCATAGTCGTAGCCGCACAGGTCGCTGTCGCTTCCCAGATATGAGCTTCCCCTTCCCATCTGCTGCTGCTGCTGCTCCGCCCGCTCCTGGTACTCCTCCACCAGCTTGAGCATGTCGTCCTGGTGCTTGCGCTCGAGGGCCTGCATCTGCGTCTCCTTCGACTGGCGCTCGGCGAGAAGAGTTTCCTGGACTGCAGCATAAGCCTCCTTGATTATCTGGTTGGTCAGCTCCAGCTTGCGCACACTGCGCATAAGATACATATTCTGCTCGAGCAGCTTTTGGTCAAATGTGGGCGCAGCATTTTCGGCATCAGTGGCTGGTTCGTGGTGGTGTGGCGCATCGGTGGCAGTATTGTTGCATGGCAGAATCTCGCGCTCATTTGCTTCGACGTTTGACGATTCATCTGTTTTTTCAGCAACCGCAGATGACGCGTCGTGGAGACGTCCGAGCCGAGTATAGTTGACACTGATGTTGTGGTACGACGGCGGGAATTCGTCTCCGTGCGCCAGCGCCGATGAATACATGTTTATGCTGGCTTCGGCGGCCTTCTCCGACGCCGGCAGCGAGACATCGGCCGCCTTCCCAGCAAGCTCAAGCGTCTCGCTGACAACCTTTTGTGAGATGCGAGCGTCAATAGGTGCGTGCGAATTGAGCATAAAGTATAGTGCACCGGGCGTTTTTGTCTGCCACGCCAGTGACTGCCAGCTGCGGACGGATGCAGTCGATGATGTAAAACAGCATCGGCTCTGGCAGCACGCACATCCGCATGCACATGACTTTGTGCTATAATGATCAAAGCCAAATGTGTCTCCGGGCTCTGCCGAACCTGTGGAAACAGTCGAGCCGGTCTCGAGATCCATCAGCTGCTTCTCGGACAAAAACGGCGAGCTGTTTGTAGACGAGTCTGCAGTGCCTGGGCCTGAGCTTTTGATGTGTTCGGATGGCGCTCGGCCGTAGATGTACTTGCGCACACTGCCCATATCGAGCAGCATCCGCGTAAAGTTGCACCCGCCGTTCGGGCACGCCATAAATAGCGAAGGCATTAGTATCTGCGCCATATCTGCAACAAACTCGATAGCAGAGTGCACCGATGGCGGAAGTACGCAGCAGCCATCTACCCCGCAGTCCTGGCTACCTGTAAGACTCGGATGTGCTGGCGACGAGTTTGCCGTACTAGCGTGCTGATGGTGGCTATCGTGGTGCTGCTGGCATCGCTGCGCGCCAGGCGGAAGGGGTGTCGGGGCAACCCGTGTCGAACCAGGGCCCATGTAGAGTTGAGTTGTGTGTGTTGGCGTGTCGCGACACGGTTCGAGGTATCAGATAAGAGGCCGCGGTATTACGCTGAAGTGGTGCCAAAGAGTCTCTTCTAGCAAATTGGCTGTCTGAAGCGAGCGATATAAAAGTCGAAATTAATAAATTAGAAAGAATGTGCTTTATAAGAGGCGCGGAAAGGTGAAAAGGCAAAAGGGGGGTGGCGAACGCAAAGCGAGGGAGCAAAAGCGCAGAAAAAATTTAATAAAAAGACGCGCCTGACTTTTGTCACTGTGCGTGCGTGCGTGCGCTATTTTTGTGCGAAAAGGAGGAGTGCCTTGGTGACAATTTAGCGAACAATAGGGTTTTCGAATGCGTAGAAAGAAGCGATATATGGCCTGCCTTAAATTGCGAAACTATAAGTTGGATTTGTAAATTGGTTTCGAACATTTAGCTCGTCAGGGTAGGACAGCAGAGGGTGTATAGAAAATCTCGAGTGACTGTGCGTGTAGCAGGCGCTGAAAAGATGACTAACCTAACGATTTTATCTAAAATCATATTTTGGGGGGAAGGGCGAGAAGGTGGAGAAAGCACAAGCCCACCATTCAAGCAAACATGCTGATTGGCTGCAAACAATACGATTCAGCGCAATTGGAAGCCACGTGAACTTGAAATTGAATTGTAAAAGATGGCTGCTGGGTCTCCACTCGAATTGTGTCTATACTAAAGCAGGCGTTCGCGCAATAGAAACAATATATGTCGCTGCAATGCGGCAATTGGCAATAGAACATATATCGCCTGTAGCGATGTGCAGAGATACACTTTCCCACACAATCGGCAACCGTATCGTGCAGCACACACCCTAGCCTGAGATTACACATGGGCCGTTTTATTTTGTTTAATTTTTTTAGAACGTGCTAGATTTAAATCTTGGCCCACGGGTTTCTAGAGACGCATATGCGAAGTGCAAAGATGCTGAGTGTAGCCAAAAAGTAGATGCCGCCACAGAACAGAGCCACCGTGCCATAGCCGGCGCCATTCTGGCCAAGCTTCTCGTAGAACAGACGGGCAATCACCGGCGCGCCCGACGTGGTCAGCACCATTCCGATGCCCAGAAGGCCGACGTTGTTTGCCAGACCATTCTGACCAAACAGTGTTACCGAGCACAGCGGCACCATAGGCGTCAGACTGCCTGCAAACAGACCGAATGTGCAAGCAAACACGATCATTATGATGAACGACTTTGCTGGGAACCACAGGAAGAAGCAGGACATGGTTACAAACACATGTGTGACCAAGAACATGTTGATGTTGCCCGCCAGATCGGCGATATACCCAATAGTGATGCGTCCAATGATTGTCGCCCCGTTGGCCACGCCGGCTATCAGAGCGCCCTGCTCGCTGGTCAGACCGATGCCAATCGAATATACGGGAAGGAAGAACAGAACGACATAGAACGATGCCTCGGCCAGCATTACTGCAATGTTCAAGTACCAAAACTCTTGCGACTTGAGCACGCCCTTTGTGCTGTGCACATCGCGGACGCCAAAGCTACGTACAGACATGCGCTTCTTGGCCATGCTGGTGACCTTGTTCACGCTAACGCACCCACTGCTGCCACCGTCGCTGGTGCTGCTGCTGCAGACATCGTCCATGGATGCAACCATATCGATGTTATCCTCGTCCTCGCGGTCGATCAGCTCGTCTGGCTTGGTCGCCATCCCCAGGCTCACCAGTGCGATTCCAATTACAAGAATCAGACCGAGAATCTTTAGTGCGCCAGATAGGCTGTAGCGGTTGATTAAGAACCGGGTGAGAGGCGCGAGCACAAGCCCACCGACGCCTGATCCCGAGTGCACGACGCCGATAAGGAACCCCTGGTTCTTGCTAAACCACGAAGTCGGGATAGTCGACACAATAATGAATATTGTGCCTATGCCGGCACCTGCCAGAACACCCTGTGCAAGCACAAGCTGCCATACCTAAGAATCAACAACAGTGGTTTGTTGGTCATCATGTTGGTACTTTATTAATAATACACACACATCTACAAACGTAAAGGAGGGATAAATAGAAAAAGGAAACAAGCTGGAACATATTCTTACCTTTGTGCAGAACCCGGCAGCAAACATGCCAGCACCAACGAGAAGCCCGCCGATGAATGTTGTCAGACCCATGCCAATACGCTCGCATAAAACACCAGCAACAGTCGTGAAGAGGTAGTTTGTACCCAGATGAACCGCCCCAATGGCGATGGCTGGCGACAGAGAGTTCTTTGACGAGGATCCGGCGGCGGCAGTGGTAGAGTTAGTGTTGCTGTATAGATTCTCATACTCCTCCTCAAATATGCCGTACGAGTTTGTGATTCCCGGCGCAAGGAACATGCCGATGAATGCAGCTAGAACAACCATACTCGCTGCAAAATGAGGATGTGCAAGGCTGAACGACTGGGTTATGCCAACCTTTGGCAACCTCGATATGGCTTTGCGAACGGCGTTCATGTTTGAATATATAGATTCAAAGAGCTGACGGTTTGTAGTAAGATGGAAAAGTTTAGAAATGTTATAGCTTTTTGTAAAATCTAGGTAAAAGTTGAACAAGATGCGTAAAGTTGACAGCGGCAAAACGAATAAAAGTTAAAACATAAACTACTCGTTGTGCCGTGATATAATATACAAATGTAGATATGCAAAATATATCCTTCACAAATAATAAAAATGTCAATATGTTTTGCAAGCTATAATTTAGAAAAGAAAGAATTCTAGCTTCGACAAGAAAAGGTTTTTCAATACGAGCGAGTCTCAATCCTTTTGAACATTTTCTCCCCTTCTCGACCTGTATTCTAGCCACAAGCCATATTCTGACATTCTGTATGGCTAGCGCCGGAATGGAAAAATATGACAGTGAAGAAAAAAAAACGTGAAACACGGGTTGTTGCCCTATATAAAAATCCTCCTCAATAAGCAGTTACATACAGCAAGCCAGCTGTCAAGCCCAACGCCTCCCCATGTTTTTGTCGTATTTCTTTACTTTCAGGGATTCTGCATTCCATAGCCACAGCCTCATTTCACGAAGAAAAAAACGTGGAAGAAGTGAAAATGGACAGTATTATCTCTGAGTACACAACCACAAGACACAATGCAAGCAAAACACTTCGGTCGCAGACTAGAGCATTATCCTATAGTTTTTACGTTTGTAAACTCGGTCTATCGAGCATCTTGACAATATCTGAGTGTCGCCATATCATCGCCCTAGCCCAATCAGATCACACCATATGAACGACAGGACTGTTACTGAATGTAAAACACTCGATAGTCATAGCAACCACATTTTTTGCGTTGCTACTCCCTTCTCCCTGTTTTCGAAGCTTCGTATTTTGCATTTCATGGTTGTGGCTTCGGTTGCGTTAGATTATTTTATAGCTCAAAACATATTCAGGACTGTCAATGACCGGATAATGACATCATTAATATGCTTATGCTGTTGGATCTTGGGTGCCATACCGCCATTGCTACTGCTACATCTAATTGTTGTAGTGCTGTAATGTAGTGAGCTAGGAGAGGAAAAGTCAAGTACGAGTGTACCCAACGGTTAGCATTTTAACTGCTGTCCTTTGTCCTGCTGCATTCTTTGCAATACTCCATGCGTCTAAACTCGAGTGTAGTGTCAGAGCGCCGATTCTCGGACAGCGTTACTATGCATTCTGTTCCGCGGATTCCAGACAAGGTTGCCACAATGGCCGGTAACCTCTCACAGCAGTCGTTGCTGACAAAACAGGGGAGAGGCAAATTGGCATTTAGGCGGTATCCGCAAACGTCATCGCAGTAGCATCGGCTAGTGGAAGGATAGAAGTGGTATTTGGCAATGTGTATTCTGCGAACAAAGGTAGGTCTTCTAGAACGGAACAAGGAACGTGCTGCCAGTGCTGGGCTCGTCCATCTGATCAAGGGTCTGGCTCCTTGCTTCCGAATACAGATTTTTAAATCTTTCAAACTCCTCGCTGGCAACTGTCTGGGCAGACTGCATGATCTCTGCCAGCAAAGCTGGCGAGAACCCGCGAAGCACGCCGCCCTTCTGCATAGCGCATATATCCATGCCGGGCGACACTGCAACTGTCATCCTGGCCTGCGAAACCGCCTCCTCCTGCTCCGATGGGTCCACCACAAAGCGCCTCCCGATCTGGAAGAACGTGACGGCAATGGGCATGTTTTCGACGCCGACAAGCTCGGTCATGTCCTCCGGATCGTCGACAACGTCAAACTCTGCCTGCATCACGCCGTTCTCGTCGGGGATCGACTCGACCACAACCCTTGGAAGCCTCGTCGACATGAGCGCCGCTCTTGTGGCCCAGACCAGGGCATCGACGATTCCGCCCTTGACATCGAGCACCAGCACGTCCACATGCAGTATCCAATACGCCTGCTTGGGAATGATGCAGAGCTTTTCCAAGTCTATCCCGCTCTGCGGTCCGTTGAATATGCGGTCGAGGAGCTGTGTCAGCTCGACGTTGAGCTCTTCGCCTCCGCGTCCCTCGAATTCCTGTGCGGCACTTGGCGAGCAATCGACGTTGCAGACGATTGTTCCGCTGTTCTCTGGAACCCCGTCGCTGGGCGACCAGGGGTTTACTTCTGCTTTGATTCCGACAAGGATATCGGTACCGACTCCGAGATTCCCGACCCGGCAGCGTGCGCTTCCGTTGGCCTGCGAGATCATTCCTATGCGCAGCGTCACCTCGCGCCTGTCCAGGCTTCCGCGGCCGTCTGACCGGAATCCGCTTTCGACGCCACGGGTAATAAAGTCATGTTCTGCCGGAGAAAGCGTAAGACTGGCCATGTTGTACCGCTATATTATAATGTGCCGGGTAGAGATGAAATCGCGTTTAGAGAACGTCGACAACCCAAAGAAAAGTTTTACATTTTCAGCATAGATCAGATAGAGCCAGCATTGAAAAAATGGGACAAAAAATACACGTGATCAAGAAACATTAGAAAAAGAATCGTCTATGGAAAAGGTGCTCATTTCGCAGGCAGCGGCTGTGCGCCGTTCGAGGCCTGCCAGTCGGTGACAAAGTCCTGGTACATGGAGCGGAACATCTCGATGCCCTCGAGACTGCACGAGAACTGGAAGTACGTGGTGATCAGCGCAACAATCTCGTTGCGCTTAAAATCCAGCGTTGTGAAGCTCCCGCGGAATGCCCGCTCTGGGTACGAGAACAGGGCCTTCATTGCTGTTCCAATGCCCAGCGTCTGGGTCTTTCCCCAGAGACGGCACTTTTCGCATCCAGTGCAGTCCATTATGCGCGAGATGTTGCGGAAGTTCTCCTTGAACTCGTGCTTGAGCTCGCGTCCGGCTGCGCCAATAAACAGCTCGCTGTCGTCAAACAGCAGGCCGGCATTCTTGACAGAGTTGAGGATCTTGGGCATCAGCCGCTTGACTGCCAGATCGTCCTTTGCTGATCCAGTCGAGTAGTCGTATGCCTCGAGATACGGCTTCATCTTCTGGATGGCGCTCGAGAGCAGCACAAAGTTGAAGTATATGTTCTGCAGGCGGTCGGGGAAGGCGCCGATACGCGAGATGAAGCAGCTCAGGTTGGGCTCCCACCGGTTGGACGTTGCGTTGAAGTAGTCGGCGCAGATGTGGGCAGAGATGGACGCGTGAAGACCAGATACCATCCGGTAGAAGACACGGTACTCATAGGGCACGTCTGCAGGCAGGGTGACAGCACGGTCCTCCTCGGCCAGGTCCTGCAGGAACGGCGTCAGCTCGCGACGCTTGCGCGGCGGCTGAACAAACGGCATTGACTTGCCGTCGACGTTGACCAGCTGGCTGCCCCAGCCGCCGGCAGTGTCCTGGAGATAGGGCGGCACGCCGAAGCAGTTGTCCTGGTAGATGCTCATCCAGATAGCGTTGGCGCCGGCGCCGGCGTATCCGGTGAAGCGCTCCGGGTTGTCGACCAGATCCAGCCAGACGCCCTCGCCATATGTCTCGTCGTTGACAATGGCAAAGTCCTTCTCGGTGTACTCCTGCCGCTGGCGCGGGAACGAGCCCTAATAATAGAGATGCGCACGGTTAATTTTAGACATGGCGTGGTCGTGGTGGTTGAAGAAAAAAAAAGTATGCTGGAGCAAATCAGCGGATGTGTCGTGTTCTTTCTACACGACATCGTGCCACGTCACAGAAAGAAAAAAATCGTCGATAAGACGGGCCAATTGAATAAAATACTTACCAAGAACGGGCCAAAGTTTGTCTGGTCGATTTTTTGCGCGCGCCATTCGGACGGAACCCTGTCTTCGTCAAGCGGCTGGACAATGCAGTCTCGCTGGAAGCACGAGCCCTCGGAGGTCCAGAACTGGCACGGCTTGTACAGCTCGACCCGCAGCGTGCGGAAGAACTTTGTGCGGATCAGCTTCTTCAGCGGCCCTGACACACGCCGGTTCAGGGCCTCGATGCCGTCAAAGTCGCTGCAGGTGTCCATGACATACCCCTCGGGCTTGCAGATGTTCTGGCCCTTTGACTTTTGGAGAACATGGGCCATGAAGCCGACGTTCGGGCTTGGCTGCTTTGCTACCTCCGGCTGCGAGCTGAATCCCAGGGCGCGGGGCGTGTCGCGCGCAATGTATGCGGTTGCTGCGGCGGCTACCAGAGCGCCTATGCGGATGGCCGTCCAGAGCCATTGCTTCTTCTTTTGGTGGGCACCATCAACCGGTGTGATGGTAGCAGCAGCAGCAGCGCTGGTGGTTTTGTTTGATGCTCTGGCAGGCGTTCGCTTCCTTGCCATGACGAGTATGATGGGTAAGATATGAGAGGAATAAGAATAAAAAGAGCTGAAGTTGAAGAGGGCGATAGAGGATGGGCGACAAAAAAAGTACAGTTTACAAGGGAAGGAAAAGAGCCAAGCCAAGATAATATTGGCACAAAGAAGCGCAAGGGCACGAGGGCTAAAAAAGTGGGAAATATTGTGGGCTGATTGAGGTTTTAGACAGCCAAATTACTAAGCGCATTGTGGTGTTCCATGTGCATCCATAGAGCCCAGAAGCCAAATCGAAAACGCATACGTGTCGTTCTAACGCCGTGGAAGGCTAGAAGCCCTGTTGTAATCACAAAAGTGACTTTCTTCTCGCAGGTTTTTCCACAATGTTGGGATATGCCTGGAAATAAAGTAAAAAAGAGAGCCATTTCGGCTTGTCTCAAACCTGTCTGCCTGTCTGTCTCACTCCGGAAATGTGGAAATGGCTACGGATATCCAATTCCTCTTCCCCATCCTCTCTCGGCTTGAGAAGACGAATGACGAGGAAGGGGCACGTGCGCGTCATACTTTTTGAGTTTGTGTGTAGATGCGGGGGGCAGAGAGAGAGAGACAAGAGTCCTCTTTTGAGCCGGAAGCACAAAAGGGCAGAAAATACGGAAGCGGAGCCGAACCAGCAGCTCGCTGCCCTGCTGCTCCCCTCCCCGTGCCTTTTCGGAGTCAGCCTTTATGCTGCACACGTGAAGCGACAAGCCCTGCTGGCCAATGATGGTACGCAACAATGGCAGCAGAACGAACACCTGCTGCACCCGCATCCTTTCTGCCAGCAGGAGCAGGTGTAGCAATCGCTTCTTTCTTCTTTCGCAAAGCCGTGTTGACACTCTCCCATCCTCTCCCTGGCGAGTTACACTGCATCCATCTTTCAGCATCGCCCTCATCGACCCTTATTGTACACCCTGCTGCAGCCCAGAAAGGCAAACGGAGCGATTACGGCGCTTTATTGTTTGCACGCAAGTCGCGCATGAAGACACTCCCCTCTCTTTCTTCCTGCTATATTCCGGCACCACTCTTCTGTGGACACACATTCTTGTCTGTGATATTTACTCCAACCTCTTTTTATTTCCTTTTTACCATTTCCCTCTCTTAATTTGGTGCCGTCCCACGGGTCAAATGTTTGGGCGGCTGAATGCAAAGCTTGCACACTTAAAGGCTACTTCACAGCGCGCGCAAACAAACGACTCTAGCGCCGGCCTTCTACCAGTATCTGCCGAGGAGCAGCAGCAGCAGCAGCAGCAGCACTCTGCTCATAGCACCCCTGCGTCTGGCAGCAGAGCGCAGTCAGCAAACACAACCCGGCCGTCGTCGCCGCTCTCCACTCCGGTATCGAGCTTCCACGCAGCACGGGCGGCAGCAAGTCACGCACCCAAGCACGACACCCCCTCGTCTTCAACTATTCCTATTCCGCTAGCCGGTGGAGCGCAGCAGCCTGCGGCCATTCCCGATACATCAGCACTCAGAAGCTACCACCTGTACGTCGAGACGCCGCACGAGAACGCATATCCCCCGCTTCTATCGCCAGCCAGCTCGGCTATATCTGTTAGCGCGTCGAGCAACAAGCGCCGCCTGAGCAGCCCGCGCATCGACAGCCACGCCAGCATCCCTGCCGACGAGTCCGGTCATCTGCGCCAGTCCAAGCAGACAAAGTTTGAGCCAGACCACAGCAGCAGCATACATCAAATCTATTCGCCTGTATCGTCACACAATCCCGTCTCCTTCCCTATCAATCAGCCTTACCCGCACCAGGGACCATCGGTAACAGACAGCAGCAACATAGGCATCAACATCAGCGGTCTCACGCACACACACTACCAGCAGCAGCAACATATGCAGCAGGGGATGTATTCACAGCCGCTGCCACCGACGCCGCAGGACTTTAGCAGCCCGCCGTCGGCACGCGATCAGCAGCTATATCAGAACCAGCCGTTGCCGCGGCCGCCGGCCAACGCTAATCCGGCGATTGGCATGGCGGTGGGTACCAACGGCGCTATACAGGCCATCCCTGGCGGCGGGTCTATGGCAGCAACGTCGGCTGCCATCATCAGCACATGCGGCAGCGAACCCCCGTCGGACGGCCGGACCCTCGACGACTTTCAGCTACTTCACACGCTAGGTAAGCTAACAATCCAAGTGCGCACGCATGCACAACAATGCTAGGGCACTATTGTCTCTTGCTCTCTCTCTCTGTATATACTAGAGAGTCCTCCCCCCTCTCCATGTACCTGCCAACCAGACAGACAAACAAACAAACTAGCAACAAACAGGGCACTGAACACATACCACCCGTGGCTTGCGTATTTTGCACCCTCTTAACAATCCACTAGGCACAGGCACGTTCGGACGGGTCTTTCTGTGTCAGTCCAAGGTGAGCAGGCGGTTCTTCGCGATGAAGGTACTGCGGAAATCGCAGGTGGTTAAGCTCAAGCAGGTCGAGCACATCAACAACGAGAAGAACATCCTCGAGGTGGCGCGACACCCGTTCATCGTGCGGCTCGAATGCACAATGCAGAACGAGAGCAACCTGTACATGCTCATGGAGTACATCCCGGGCGGCGAGCTGTTCTCGCACCTGCGGCGCGCCGGGCGCTTCCCCGACGACGTCGCGCGGTTCTACGCGGCCGAGATTGTCCTGGCGCTGGACTACCTGCACAGGATGAAGATTATCTGGCGCGACACCAAGCCGGAGAACATTCTGCTGGACGAGCGCGGGCATATCAAGCTGACGGACTTTGGGTTTGCCAAGCGCGTCGAGGAGCGCACGTGGACTTTGTGCGGCACGCCCGAGTACCTGGCGCCCGAGATCATCCAGAGCAAGGGCCATGGCAAGGCGGTCGACTGGTGGGCGCTGGGCATTCTGATATTCGAGATGCTGGCCGGGTACCCGCCGTTCTACGACGACAACCCGTTTGGCATCTACGAGAAGATTCTGGGCGGCAAGCTGGTGTTCCCGGCGTTCTTCTCGCCGGCGGCAAAGGATCTCATCCGCCGGCTGCTGACGGCAGACGTCAGCAAGCGGCTGGGCAACCTGCAGGGCGAGGGCGAGGACGTCAAGGCGCATGCGTGGTTCTCGATGATCGACTGGCAGGTGCTGGTGCAGAAGAGGGTGCCGCCGCCGATTGTGCCGCCGCACAGGCATCCGGGCGACACGTGCAACTTTGACAAGTACCCGGAGCCGCCGCAGGAGCCGGCGATGGAGCCAGGCGTCGACCCCTACCGCCACCTATTCTCGACATTCTAGTCCTCTCCGCCTCCTCCCTCCCCGCTCCCCTCTCCCTCAAACAACACCACCACACCCATCAATATACCCCTCACCTTTTTAAAAAAAAAGATTTTAGTCTAATCGCTTTTTAATTGTCCAAGACACTCTACAAACCTGCCCATGCCCAGCGGCATATGCCCTGAATGTGCCATGTGTAATGTAAACGCCATCGATTGTGTCTGAATATGTGTGCCTGATTGAGGACATGACATGCCATGTCATGCCTTTAAAGAGAAATCTGTGGTCCGCCACCAGCGTAGACTATTCAGAGCAGCAAGGGCGTGCTCGCATTCCAACCGGTTTTTGGACATTGGCGATCCTCGCGTCTGTGTCTGTCTTGGCCCCTGACACATTTGCATTCTGCGCAGATATGTGTGTGTGGGGGAGAGAGAGTGTGTGTGAGTGTGTGTGATGACCTGCAAAGAGCAGATTGCGTACAAAGAAAGGCCTCTCTTGGGTTCCCTATTATTTTCACTTCTTTTTTTTTTCTGCGCTCAAGCATATTTGCAAGAAAAAGAGCTCATTTCACGCAGCGCTTCTTTTCACTCGTCTGGGCAGAGACGTGTTGTTTATTCATTCCCCCGGGCTTCTTCTCTATTCTCTTCTATTATTTGCATTTCGTTTCGCATACATTCCGTACTTTTATATACCTGCAATATCCACAATGGTCCACCTGCCACTGGCCAAGACGGTCAACCGGTACTCGCTCGACCTGGCAGCACAGGCAAAGAGGCAGTCGCCGCAGCACCACCGGCAGCTGTCGGAGCTCAAGGCGCCGGGCATTGGCAGCAGCAAGACCAGCACAAACAACATAACCATCACACACTTGCACCAGCAGCAGCAGCTTCATAAACTACAACATAAACTACATGATCAGGATAATAAGCATCAACAGCAGATTATCTGAAATTCTGAGCACCCAGAACGTCAATTAATCTAAGTCTT
>JANBOJ010000225.1:0-27042 GCA_027574685.1 Coemansia erecta
CACACACACACACCCACACACACACACCCACACACACACACCCACACACACACACCCACACCCAGAACGATGTCTCACCCCAAATTCTCTTTACCAGCAGTGCTCCTGCCTTGTCTAATGAGTCTTTTTTTAGCGCATAACGCTACAAATTTAAATAAGCTTGATACTGAGTTCTGTGCCATAAAAAGTGTCACAAGCAATAACTTTTCTTTATTAAGCCATATTGCCTTTTGTGCAAGACCTGCATCGTACTAATTTTAGTCATCTCTACAGTAGAAGTGGGGTTCAAAGTATGCGCGAGTTGCATGGTCGTTGCGGGCGCTGCGCTCTGCGTTAGCTTCTTGTCGGATATACGATGCTTCCTCAAAAGAGAGGGGGAAGCTGACGTTGCGGATGATATTTTCCTGGATAAGAAGGGGCAGATCGCAGAGAGGCTTGGTTTTGAGCGTATTTTCTGCCCACCAGCTTTTCTGCTGTGGTGGCACGATTTCCGTCGACGGAATTCTGACTGAGGGGTCGACGAGATAGTACACAAGCATCTTGCGATGCCCTGGTTTTTTCTGGTCCTGGAGGTGGAAACTGGACAGTCTGTGCTGATATGAATTAGGGAAACCGATGCAGCGCCCCTGGGTAATCTCGACTTGGCCAACCTGCTGCTGAAGAATCTCGAGCTCCTGCGTTTGGTCTTGGAAAATACCATAGACCAGATTCAGGCCAGGCTTGTCGCCCTCGACATATTCGACGCTGCTTTTTACACGCTCCCTAAATTCAACTGTTCCTTGTGTAATGTTTTCTTCGCTATAGCAGCAGAAACACACGGCGATTATACGTTCGTTGGACATTGTTTCGGCGTACCATTCAGACCCTGGATATTCCGGCGTCTCTGGGGTAAGAACAATGTTGTACATTCGAACAACCACCTGAAGGCGTCGGTTTCGCAAACTCTGGGGAGGGATTGGTCGAATGAATTTGGCGTGGACGTTTGGCTGCGGCTCGAGAAATTCACATGCTTTGCGCCACTTTTCAAGCTTTTCCTCGTAGTCACTGGAATTGTAGTCCTGGGGCATCTCTTCACGCATAATGTACCACCCTGACGCCTCAGCAATGACCCGTGGAGGTAATAGGTAGACGGCATCGGTTACCACCTGTTCAAATATTGGCACAATGTTTTTGAATATAGAAGCGATAGTGGTGTACATGGCGGCATGCTTGGTTGGGTGAAGATTATTGATGTAAGACTGGATGGTTGTTTCACCGTCTTCTGCGACATAGAATTCCGATGGCAGCCAGCTGTAGTGTGGCGATGCCGACCACGTGCTGGCTAGTGGTATATGCAGCGGCAGATCAGATTTCTTGGCACCCATAGCGGCAGCAGCAGCCTTCTTCCAGCTGCCTAGTGTCTGTGGAAATGAGCCATATGTCTCAAAATCTAGAGACTCGCTAGCTGACGGGATTGGGTTTGGTGCGATTCCCGAGCGCTCATAGCTCAGTAGAAACAGCGACGGATCCACTAGTGACAGAACCATCTTTTTGCCGTCGCAGATGGGATACCAGTCCTGGTGAGCAGCAGGGACGTTTTCCAGGTTGGCCACCTGAGCTTGTAAGAGGTTTGCAGTGTCGGTATCAATTGCAAGATCAGAATACCAGACTCTATCGACGGCAGAGATGAAGACGTTAGAATCTTTGACGTGTATTGCCTCGTAGCATCTCAGCTCGTCAAAAACATGGTGGATTTCGTCCTGGGTTAGACCCTGTGCCTTTGCTTCGTCGGTCCACTGATTTATAATCGTCTGGTCTTTTGTCAAAGACATCCAGTCGGGTCTCATCCGGAAGACGGCAGACATTTTGCGGATTCTCTTTTCGCTCTTGGTGTTGATTGGGTATATATCTGTGGCGTGGACGACGCCATGTTTGTTGTTGTATCTCAGGCGGTCATTAAAAGACTTGGCAGACTTTCGGTAGTTGGAGTTGTAGAAAGCAAAACGGGATTCGATGGGGCTGGACATGAATAGAGAAGTATGTACTATTTATATGTGTGCGTATATCTGCGCATTTAGGATACGACGTAGAAGAGCAGAAAAGAAGAAGAGAAAGAGAAAGAGAAAGAGGAATTATAGTTGGCTAGCAGGCATGTATAACGAAATGTTGCCAAAAGCAGGAGGTTAGATGTAGAGAATAGCTGAGGCCAGGAGGATACACGCATTTATCAATTAGTGGTGGTATTACCAAGTCGTTTGTTCTTTATTCATTCCTTTTTCAATTCTTTTCTGCGTTTTTTTCGCTCCCGCGCACGCTGACTGTGCTTTGTAAAAGGCAAGTCCCTGTTTTGTTCTTCATTCTCGTTAATCTCCTTTACTCAAAGCACTAGTGTCTGCGCACATACAGGATACCTGCGCTTTGACGCAAAGAAAGAGATGGTGGATAGGTGTGCTGGGTACGGCAAGTCTGGATGTATGCGGCATGGATCAGATGTGGGAGATTAACAATAGAGATGCCGATTAAGCGATCAAAGCGGCGATGCCAGCCAGTTGTGGCTCGAACTTGGGGATTCGCGTCTCCAGGATGGTCTGTGGTTTGTTTGTTTGTGTTTATTTGTTGTAATTTGTTGTTCAGTGTAAAAATTCATAATACGTAATGTCTGTGCAGCCGTCGAACGCGGCGCAAACAGAGGCGCAGTCGGCCGAGCGGCCCAGCACGCCGCCAAACGCACACAGCAAAGCACCACAGCAGTTCACAACGCCGCAGAACCAGCGCCTGCTCGCGTCGGTCGCCAGCAGCTCACTGAAGCGCGTGCACTTTTCGCCGCACAACGAGGAGTTCTCGACAGGCATGACGCCGCAGTCGTCGCCGACCAAGGCGCAGCGCCTGCCGCAGTCGCGCAGCATCCTCAAGCGCTCGGCCATGCCGGTCGACCGGCGGCCCATGGCGGCGCCGCGGCTGGCGTGGTCCTCGTCGCTGGGCAGCGACCCGGTGGCGGCCGAGCCCGCGGTGCTGTTCGGCGACGCGTCGGCGTTTCCGCAGGCGGGCGCGGGCCACGTGACGCTCGAGGCGCTGGTCGAGCGGCTGAGGGCGGTGGACGTTGCCTCGGGCGCGCAGCAGGCGGCGGCGGGGCTGCGGATATACAACGAGCTGTGCGGCGTGGTGGCCCGGACGGGCGAGCGGCTGGGCGACGCCGAGACGCAGGGCGCGGCGGCTGCGCTGCTCGAGTGCATCGGGCGCGACATGCACGCGGCGGCGCCGCGCGGGCTGCTGCTGGCGGCGACGAAGTGCGCCGGCTGCGTGCTGCACGTGGAGCGCGTGTGCGCGGCGAACGAGCAGGCGGCGGAGGAGCTGGTGGCGGGCGTCGTCGGGTGGACGGCGCGCGCAGAGTACGCCGAGGACAAGGCCGTGCACCAGACGGCGGCGTGGTGCTACGGCGTGGTGCGGCTGGCGCCCGCCCGGCTGGCGCCGCTGGTGGGGCGGCTGGCGGCGCCGCTCGGCTCGGCGCTGGCGCGGTTCGCCGGCTCGCGGTCGGCGCAGTTCGAGTGCCTGGCGGCGCTGGAGGCGCTGCTGCGGCGGGCGCCGGCGGCGGCACGCGCGGCGTACCCGGCGTGGCTGCTGCCGGTGCTCGCCTGCGTGGCCAGCCCGATCGCCGGCATCCGCGCGAAGGCCGGCAGCATCCTGCGGACGAACATGCCGTGGGTGGCGGCCGACGGCCACCGGGCCGAGATGGACGCGCCGGTGGCGCGGTTCGTCGCCCAGGACCTCGGCCGGCTGCTGGCGGCGGCGCGGCGGCTGCTGGACGGCGACGAGCACGTGCTGGCGGCGCGCGTGTGCGGCATGGTGCTGGCCGTGTGCGCGCGCCACTGCGCCGGCCGGCTGGACGAGATCGTGGGCGTGCTCGAGCCGTGCTTCGGCGCGGCCGGCGAGGACGCGCGCGTGGCGGCGCTGATGCAGTGGCGCTGCCTGGTGTACGCGCTGCACGTGCAGAAGCTGCTGCACCACCGGCGCTACGCCGGGCTGGTGCTGCGGCCGATAGCCGGGCTGCTGCGGGCGGCGCAGCCGGAGGCCGTGCACGCGGCGTGCGTGCGCACGTGGGCCACGCTGGTGTACGCGCTGGGCGAGCACAGCGGCGGGCTGATCCAGGCGGTGCTCGAGGCGCCGGCGCTGGCGCAGGGCCACGGCAGCGCGCAGGTGCGCGCCGTGGTGTGCCGCGTGCTGGGCGGGCTGCTGAACCGCTTCGAGCTGCCGGCGGCGCGCGTGTCGGCGTTCGTGGTGCCGCAGATGATCGTGGGCACGACGACGCTGGCGGCGGCCGACGGCGCCCGCAGCCTGGCCAGCACGCACGGGCCGTTCTCGGCCGAGGCCACGGCTGCGGGCGACCACACGGCCGTGCTGGCGCGCTACATCATCGGCCTGGACGTCGCCAGCCCCACGGTGCCCGTGCTGGCGCGCGCGGCGCTCAAGTACGTGCAGGCGCAGGCGCAGGCGCAGGCGCAGGCGGAGACGGAGGCGGAGGCGGACGCCCAGGCGGCGACGGAGACGGAGACGGACGCCCAGGCGGGCGGGGCGTTTGCCGCGCTGTGCAACACGCTGGCGGCTGCGCTGGCCAGGCTGGGCGCCGCCGAGGAGTGCCGGGCGCTGGCCGGCATGCTGTATGGCCGCGCGGGTTTCCGGAGTATTGCGGGCGGGCGGGGGCGCGACGTGCGCCTGGCGCTGCTGGCTGCCGTCGACGGGCACCTGCGCCCGGCGCTGGCTGAGCAGCTGCTTGGGCATTGTGCGCTGGCCGACGAGCTCCTGGAGCTGCCGTCGTTCGGCGCCGGCCCGCCTGTCGAGGCTGAGAGGCTTTCTGCGTGCCTGACGCACGGCGTGGCGCTTGACCTCGTCCGCCTGGCGTCGACCGTGCAGAGCGCGCTGTCGGAAAATGGGGCTGATGCCGAGGATGGCGGCGGCGGCGGCGAGCTGGTGGCTGCAGCCTCGGCCACGCTGCAGCGGCTGTTCGGCGACGCTTCCATTGCCCCGGCTGCAGCCTACGGCCGGGTACCGCTGGCGCTGGCGTACGTCTCGCGGGTGCTGTGCTGCACCGGCGGCCTGGAGCCAGGCGCACAGGCCCCTCGTTCTAGCGCGGTGCTGGCGTGCGTGGTGGATGCGGTGGCGGCGCTGGCGGCGCGGGGCGCGTGCGACGACGCTTCGGTGGCCCGGCTGGTGGTCGGCGAGCTGCTGGCGCTGCAGCCGTGGCTGCCGGCGGAGTCGCACGGCGCGCAGGTCGACGTCGTCTGGGCGTGCCGGGCCGCTCTGTGCGGCGGGCAGCAGCCCGGGGGCCCGCTGGCGGTTGCCCGCGACCTGGCCGTGCAGCTGCATGCGGCCGGTCGGCCGGTGTCTGCCGACGAGGGCTGCCTGGGCCTGTTCGTCGTGCTGCTCGAGGACGCCAGCGTGTCCCAGGCGGGCGCCGGAAAGCCGCTGGCCGCCTGCCTCGAGCTGCTGCTGCGGCTGCTCCTGCTGGCGGCGCGGCGGCATTCCAGCGAGCCCTGCGGCGTTCTTGAGTTCAGCGCGCTGGAGGCCGGCGGCGGGCTGGCGAGCGACTGCGCGGCGGACAGCTGCCTGAAGGTGCTTGGCGCCGTCGAGCAGGCCACGCGGGCTGTGGCGGACCCTGCGGCGCAGCTGGCCGGCGTGCACCAGCTGGTGCGCGGGCTGGCACACGTGCTGCACGTGCACTGCGCCGCGGACCCGGCGCTCGTGTGCCGCCCGTTTGGCGAGCCCAGTCTGCCGGCGGACTCGGCCGGGCTGCGCGAGGTGCTGCGCGTGGCGGCGCGCATCCTGTATGGCGCGTCGGCGGAGGGCGCCGCGGGGAACAAGCGCCCGGTGGACGCGATGCTGGAGGAAAGGCTGGCCGCGGCGCCCGGCAGCGCGGCCGAGTCGGAGTGCGCCGAGTCGGAGTGCGCTGAGCTCACTGAGTCGTCTGTGTCAGCGCCGGCAACGCCGAGGCGCAGGAAGCGCAAGCGCGCTAAGCGCCGCGCCGTGGCTGTCACTGCGGCGCCGTCGGAGGAGGCGTCTGTTGCGTCTGCTGAGTCGTCGCCGGCTGACGAGCCCGGCCCGGCGCTCGAGGAGCTGGTCGGCGCCATCGAGGAGCAGGCCGCCGCCGGGCTGCCCGGCCACGGCCTGCACCGCTTGCTGGCCATCCAGGGCCGCCTGGCCGACGTCAACCTGAAGTTGTGCGACGCGATCAAGCGGTGCATCGAGTGATGAGCCGACTGCACACGTGACCGTGGCCGTGACGCACGCCTTTTTTGTTTCTATGGCTGGCTGCCTGAATGGCCCCCGCTCTTGCGTTGAAGGCACTATTTCTCTCTTCTCTCTTTTTTTTACTGCTTGGCAGTTTGCATTTTTACCACAAAGCGCAGAAACCTCATTATATATTTATTGGCAGCAATGTACGGCAGCGATGAGCTCGATCCTCATCGGGAGGTGGCGCACCTTCCGAACCCGTTTGCCGACGACAACGACGTAGGCGGCAACGATAGAGATAGCGATAGCGACGGTGGCAGCGTGGCGGCATCAGACGAGACGGAGCAGGCAGCGAGCGAGGGCGTAGCGGCTGGAAACAGCGCCGCAGCCAGCAGCGTCATCCAGCAGCAGCCACAATCACAGCAGCCGCGGCCGGTGCTGCTGTTCACCGTCGGGCACATCGTCGACCGGTCGAAGCGCACGCCCGTGTACACGCTGGACGTGGTGACGAACATGCCGGCGTTCAAGGCGCGCAAGTACACTGGCGTGCAGCGTAGTCAGGTGGAGCTCGAGAGGCTCGAGACTCACCTGCGGGCGACGTACCCCGAGTGCCTGGTACCGACGCTGGGCCCCGGCACGACGGCGTCAAAGTACGTGGCTGAGTACCAGAACGACCGGCTGGTGGTGCAGCTGCTGCAGCAGTGGGTGGACCGCGTAGCCGGGCATGCTATCTTGCGGCAGGACTACGAGCTGCGGCAGTTCGTTGAGGCGCCGTTTGTATTCAACCCGGCGCTCAGTAGCGCGCCGGCGCTGACCATGGCGCCGCCGCCATCGTCGTCTTTGTCTTTGTCTTCGCAATCCGGCGGGTTCTTCTCGTGGGGTCGCAGCCGCCAGCAGCAGACGCAGACGCAGCAACAGCAGCAGACGCAAACACAAAACCAGGCGGAGGGCGCGTCGTTCGAACGGTGGCTGGACGCAGCGATGGCCAACTTGGGCGTGTTCCAGCGCAACGTGGCCGAGGCGCAGCGGTGGCACGGACGCCTATCGCGCACACGCTTGCGTCTCTCGGGTGACCTGCGTGACGTGGGCACTAAGCTTGTATCCCTGGGAGTAATCGAGCACTCTGCACTGGCCTCTCGGGCGTTCAAGCGACTGGGTAAGAGTATCCTGCACACGGGCCCATGCCTACAAACGCTGGCGAACTGCGAGGGGTCGAGGGCGTGGGCCATCTTGGGATTGCTGGCGGCTGGGTGCGTAGACGTACAGCGCACAGTGAGGTGCCGTGGGCTTATCTTCACCGAGCATCAGGTGGCTGAGCGACAGGTGACTAGGAAACAGCAGGCGGCGGCGGTACTCCGGTCTTCGGCGTCTATTGACTCGGCGAGGGCAATGGAGGCTGTGGCGGAATTGGAGGCTGCGCGCGCCGACGCTGAGAGTAGGAGGGTGAGGGCTGAGCGCGTAGATCGCGTGCTGGACGCAGATATGCGCGCGTTTGAGCGCAGGCGTGAGGGCGATGTGCGTGCCATGTTTGCTGCCCTCGCTCGCGACCACCTGGCCGTCGAACGCCAGGTGCTGGCCGAGCAGCGGGCTGCCCTGGACTTTGTGCGCCAGCGGTAAAAGTAAAAAAAAAAAAAGTAAAATCAAAAGGCTTCCCTTTCTCTCTTTCAGTATCAATCAGCCATTTCCTTTTTTTTTTCTTGTCCGCACACACGCACACATACGCACACATATACTCTATTTTTCTTTTTTTTTTTTTATAAAATTCAAATTCCACTTTGTAACATTTGCTGTCGAGGACAACAACCACAGCGATAACGACGACGACAATAACGACGCCTCTACCCTCTCACAAATGGCCGACCCGGCGAGCACGCCGGCGTTCGTCATGCCCGATTCGTACTTTGACGCCGACATTGAGCGCCTAACACGCCTCGTAGGTACGTTTTTTTTTCACCAGGACTTTATGACTGTCATTCGTCCCTTCTCTCTCAATCAGACAGCCGGCCAACTCAACCAGCTAAATTAACCACCCCCCCCCCTTTTGTAGCCTCCATGTTCACCCGCGTCGTGCAGCACAACGACCGACTGATGCCGGTGACGCAGAAGCCGACGCGGTTCCACTCGCGGGCGCCGCCCAACATCACCATCAGCGACTACCTGCAGCGCGTGACAAAGTACGCCCTGCTAGAGCCCGCCTGCCTGCTCCTGCTGCTCATCTACGTTGACCGGATATGCGAGCGCAACCCGCAGTTCACCATCTCGTCCCTGACCGTTCACCGATTTATTATCACGGCTGCCACGGTGGCGTGCAAGTGTCTGTGCGACGCGTATTGCACCAACTCGCACTATGCCAAGGTCGGCGGCGTGTCGATGCATGAGCTTAACTCGCTCGAGGTCGAGATGCTGCGCATGACCGGGTGGCACCTGGTGGCCACGCAGGAGCAGCTCCTGCAGTACTACTTTACGCTGGTGCGCCAGGACCCCACGCTGGTGCTGCAGTCTGATCTGGATGCTACCGCCACCACCAGCAACCCACCCGCAGATCAACAATAACCCTCTCCCCCCCCCCCAAAAAAAAAAACCTCCTTCCCGCTTAGACTCTCGCCTGACTTCTTTCACTTTCCTACCAAGGGTGTATTTTTACAATCATTATCCACACACAATCACCTCTCTCCTCTCTCTCTAGCCTTGTTACACGTACGCTTGCGCAATGCACAGCTGCGCCGCGTAGTAAGTCGACATCACTGCAAGCTCGCTCCACCCGAGCGGCTGCTGGAACTTGTCCCACGCTAGGACCGCGTCGGAGATGCAGAAAAAGATGGTCCCCAGGACCGCCGTGCTCCTGCCCGTCAGCGTTGCGCGGTACGCCATTACGGCGATGGCCACCGCGTACACGACCACGCCCGCCTGCACCACAACGCCCTCCTTGCCTGCCCCGGGCATCAGAACCGCCACCATTGTGCTTGCAAACACGCCATAGGGGATGGCCGTCCAGGACACGCGGCTACGTGTGCCGAGGCTCTTTGCGTTGGCGCCAAACTCCTTGGCGTATAGCACGTGCGCGGCTAGGAAGGCAAGCAGGCCTGGGAGGAACATTTCCTCGTGCGGAAGCATCAGGAAGACGTCGCCCAGGGCGGAAAACAGCAGCCCGCGGAAGATGCGCCGGGTTGCCGGGCTCGACATTGGCGCGGCTATCAGCAGCGTCACTGCCGGCTTCAGCGCATATTTTACAATCTGCCACTCCCTGGCTATCGCAACCATGTATATGCCGCCCAGCACGACTGCCAGCAGGTGGTACGGCGAAAATCGAGTGCTGTTTGACATGTTATAGAATATATATAGAATGCTGTTGAGAAATGACGAGAGCAAGAGTAAGAGCAAAGAAAGATGTCGCACCGGTCGTTGCGCCAATCTTGCGGCACAAGAAAAGTCACATGGCGCCATGTGACTACGCATAGCAAGAGGAGGCATAACATCTACGAGTCGATCGTCTTTTTGAGGACCGTCTTGAGCTCCACGTGCTTGAAGCCAAACGTCAGCAGAAAGTACAATCCGGTGAACGCCGTCAGCGCAATGAACCCGTCCTTGAGTGCCCCGTTATACGCCACGATGAATCCATCCTGCAGTGTCTGAGGCACACCCTCCGAGTACAGCAGCGCCTGGTCCTTCAGCACGCTGTAGAGCAGCTCGGCGTACTCGGGAAACTGCTTGACCAGCAGGGCCACCTGGTCGAGCAGGACGTTCTGAATAATGTTGCTGAGCACGGAGACTGCCAGCACCTGGCCGAGCGAGCGGAAGAACATGAACGTGGTGGTGGCCGACGCCATGTCCTTGCCCTCGACCGACGCCTGGCCGATCAGGTTGATGATCTGGATGCACGCGCCCATGCCCAGGCCGCAGAGCAGCAGGAAGCCAATAATGTTGCCCAGCCGGCCGTCCTTCGTCAGGATTATCAGCAGGCCGTTGCCTAGGGTGAACATGGCTGCGCCGATGATGACGATCTCGCGGCTGCGGCCGGTCTTGCTGACGAGCACGCCCGAGACAATCGACGTGATGATCATGCCAATGCAGCAGGGGACGAGGTAGGCGCCGGCCGTGACCGCCGACGCGTTCTTGACAATGAGCGCCCACTGCGGGATAAACATGATTGTGCCGTTGATGGCGAAGCCGAAGAACACGTTGACCAGGCAGGCAAACACCACGTTGCGCACCTTGAACATCGGCACCGGCACTATCGGCGCCAGCGGCACCTTCCACTCGTACAGCATAAACGCCACCAGCAGGGCAACCCCGATTACGAGCGGGCAGAGCACCTGCGCCGACTTCCACGAGTGCTCGCGGCCGCCCCACGTAAGCGCCAGCAGGAAGAGCGTGACACCGGCGAGACAGAGCAGCGAGCCGACAAAGTCGATGCGCTTGATCTTGTCGCGGCGCGAACCCTTGGGCCGCGGAATGCGCAGGAGCATTACGATCATCACCAGAGCTACCACGCAGAACGGCAGGTTGATCCAGAAGATCACCTGCCACTTTGTGTTCTGCACGATCACGCCGCCGATGACCGGCGCAATGGCCGATGCCACACCGTACGTGCCGGTGAAGATGCCAACGTACTTGCCGCGCTGCCGCTCGTTCATGATGTCGGCGATGACAATGAGCGCCAGGCTCATCAGTCCCGCACCGCCGATGCCCTGGATGGCCCGGCTGGCTATCAGCATGCCCATCGACTTGGACACCGCGCACAGAATCGAGCCGATGAGGAACACCACAATTGCAAACACGATGGTCTCGACGCGCCCGAGCAGGTCGCTGATCTTGCCGTACAGCGGCTGGAACGCCGTGGTCGTGATCAGGTAGCTCGTGATGATCCACTCGGCCGTGTTTAGGGCACCGAGCTTGTTGCCGATTGGCACGTACGTCGTCGCCACAATCGTCGTGTCCAGCGCAGAGATGAACATGAGGATATCCAGGCTTATGATGGCCATCGCGAGCTTGGCGCCCGAGAGAAGCTGCTTCGGCTGGTCCTCCGAGTCATCCTCCAGCGCCACGCTGGATTCCAGAATTGCCTTCTCCGAGTGGTGCGTCGAATACTTGGCAATAGTCTCGGGCATGCTGGTCATGCTGGACTCGAGAGGGGTCTCGAGCGCGGGCGGCGCGTCGGGAAGCGTTCCTGTGTCCGGGCGCTTAATGTCCAGCCCGAACGAGTCGCTAGACCCGGTCAAATGTGTTTTGGGCATGTCGTGTATTATGTATGCAATGTTGTTAGCAGAAACTCTTGGACAAACGACAATATAAATAAATGTTTAATACTAAATAGATTATATAAATATACTAGAAGAAATAGCATACAGGCGAAAACATGAACAACTTGTTTTCTGTTCGTTGGCGAGGAAAACTGACGCTTATTTAAGCATCTGCACACATGCCCTGGCTCTATTTGTTGCAACTAAACACGGAGGTTGTTATTGCTTGCCCAAACGAGGCAATGCTTTGCAGACCGACACAGCAGACTATACGCGAGCTCTAAAAGAGGAACAGAAAACTCCACCTTTGTGCAGACCAGGAGATTATCAGACGAGCCTTCCATTTAGAGAACATCCGTGATTTGTGTCCAAGGATTGCCCGGGACATGGAGGTCATCCCCTTTGTGCAGATGCTCGCCCCCGCAAAGGAAACGCCGGCGTTGACCGCGTCTATCGCTACTAACCAGGCATTTCTACCAAACACGGATGAAGATGCGGCGATCATCCGCTGACGATCGGGACCTGGTCCACCTGTGTGCACTCGACAAATAATCCAGCCTTACCATCTCGCCTGTACAACGAGGGCTGGCTCACAATCTACATCTCTTCATATTACACAGCATACGTGTTTCGGGCAATGCCATACAGGATTATCGACACACAAGTTGCCATTGATTTCTTTTCATCTCGCAAAAGCCAATAAAAACTATTGTATTTAATGAGTACATGCTCTGATTTCTTCAACGTATGCCGCCCATTTTCTCATATTCACGCGCATGCATCGTCGGGCATTAGCTTATGCGCCATCTGTCGATAATAACGTCACTTTCAGGCGCGCATTGTCCCGAGCCACAAGCTGGATATCTCATACGAGGGACAGCGGAGATTCAGTCTACCATTGTTTACAGTACATTTATGCACCGCTCTCTGCAAGAAGAAAGAGTGGTACAAACCGTATTTTTGCCCTCTAGTCCCTCTCTGTTAAAACCAACATACTCTCCCTTTTTTTCTATGTTGGCTAGTGTTTTTGCTTTCTCTATCCTTCGTAGGAACAGGCAAGTGTCTCGCGAAAAGAACCCATCAAATGACATCCCCAACAATGCATGGCATCATATTGTATCTGGATACTGCATGCACAAGATCGGGTCGTTTCAGACGCATGCAAATGTCATTTAATACGCCGCTGCCGCAGCAGAAGAATCCATCGAGGCTGCGCAAAGTTCTACTTTTCCTCAATCGAAACCCGGGCCATGCTAAGCACACAAATAATAAACCGGTAAACGCACCGAGCTTTTTGTTGTTGCTCATACAATGGCTCTCACCCCTCGCCTCCCCTATCCCTTCAAGCTTGGGCCATTGATACGCTCGAAGCAAGAGCAGAGCTATTTCCGTCTGTTTGTTTATGCATTCCTGGGCTACAAGTGTCAATGATCTGGGTCCCTCGACGCCCTCCTCATTCAAAGCTTTGTTGTGACTCTACGGACGTGACGTTGCGGCGGTGGCCCCATGGGTTTCATTCTTCTTTTTTGTGTCTAGCTCGCACGGATCTTGCGTGCTGTGGCTCGGCAAATGTGCTTCCGGCACGGTAGCACGCTAGTCGAATTGCCTATAAAATGCAGATCAATATCCTCGTCTTCAAGAACGGAACCTCTGGTCTCCATTATTATATTTTCACTTTCCATTTTCTAAAACTAGCGCTTGTAAACTTCATATTCTGGCCTGCAAATGTCTTCGCTTCCATCGCGCAGACCGCGCCACCAGCAAAGCCGCAGAAGACGCCTTGTAACTCCCACATACCGCAGCACCGCCTCACATAGCAATCCTCGAGCAAATGCTGGCGAGACAGGCTGGCTATGCATGCCGTGTCTGCCACAGGACATAATCGAAAGCGTGCATTATGAGCCCACTATCGTTGGGAGATCGGCAACGCCAAAGCAGCCCTGCCCATTCACAGAGTCCCAAGCAATGGGACTAGCGCTTATACTTGCCGAGCAGTACGTCCGCGCCGCCGACCCATGCCCGCTGTCGCAGTCCCAGATGCCACTAGAAAAGATTGACGAGAGCAGCGACGGCTTTGTCGAGGCGTCCTGGAGCCCCACTTCACAGCATGACGATTCGCAGGAAAGCCTGGTGCCGGCGTCGACTGTGTCTCCGACCTGCTCGCCGCATCTGTCAGAGCGCTCGTGTAGCTCGCCCGTTCAAAAAAGGAGCTCGCGGCACTTTGGTTTTCTGACTCTCCCGTTACGCAGCACCCGCGCACGCACGGCAAGCAGCAGTGGCTCGACAGTTATCGACTCATCACTCCAGTCGATTAACAACCCAAGTGCCTCGTCCAAGACTAGCAGCAAATTCGCATACGGCCAGCTGCGCCGTCCAGCCCAGTGGATCCGCAGTCTGTTTTCGTAAAAAAGAAAATATACCTTATATGAAATGTGTAATTTTATGCAATGCATGCCATTTCATTTCGCACCGCGTTTAAGTGTAGATCTGTAGATAACATTCATATCAAGTTCAAGGATATAGACCTCATGTTCAGAGAGGTATTTCCCAGTCAACAAAGCGTCGCTAGTTTCTACCGGCCATCTATAATACCGTCCTGCGCTGTGGGAGTGCTTCATTCAAGCCTTCGAGACTTACAGCTGTGAGCATTATTGCCCTGCACCTCATACAGCGGCATTGTTAACGCACACGCCTCTTTGGTGAATTTTCAATGTGATTTCGGACCTTTTTTCTCCGCAATGTATTTTTTTGACCTGTGCTTGAAAAATAGCACCACTCTCTTTCCTTTTTCTCTTCCAGCATTCACTTCTGTACTCCTCTACTCCTTGCATTTCGAAACATACTTTTCCTATGGAGATATTCCCAGAGGTCGTCACAAAGACTAGAGTGGCAGTGGTGGCTACCGTGAGCACCGCAGGTTCGACACCAGACGTATGGCAGCAATTGCAGGACTGGCGGATAGGCGCGCCGCTTACCCGCCTGGTCAGCTATATCGCGGCTCTACCTGAGCTCTGGGACCCTGCACCAACGACACAGCCCGACGGTATGTCAGATACATTAGCGAGCGCCAGCTCGGTCGCGCCCCCAGTGGTGTCTGAAGGCACGCAGCTGTTTGGACTATTTGTATCCCGGTACTTTCTGCTTGCAATGCTAATCGGCTTTATAATCAGCAGAATCCACGTTCTGGTCCATCGGCAGCGGGTGCGTCCGCTGGGGATCCTGGTGCGAGTGGCAGTGTACATGCCGACACATCTGCTGCTGCTCCGGACGCTAGTTGTTGTGTGCACGGCGCTGGACAGAGAAGACCAGACCTCCAAGAGAACGCCGCCGTGGATGCATGTCCCGATAGAGCATGTGGCCAAGTTTGCTCGAGAGCAAAGCTGGATGGGTGTTGGCGACAGCAACGCGGATCCCGGGCATGCTCTATGGCTGTCGTTTGCAACAACGTGTCTATTTGACTGCGTCGACGTGTTTGTGGCCCGGCTTGAAGGCAGCCCGTGTGCTCCGTACGAGTACATCGGCGGCCTGATCGAGCGCACATCGCTGTACTACTTTTACGGCGGCTCTCTGAGGATACAGGAGCTCGCGTTGCTCAATGTCTTGGAGAAGCTGCTGCTCAGCCACATGCTCATTATGGTTACAAATGGGTGGCAGTGGCGTCTTATCCCTACAGGGACTGCCAGTCTATTGATGCTCCACCACTTTGTCTTTAGCATGCGCAACTACGCCGGGTCTCAGGCAATGTACCCGTTTGTACAGGTCCTGTCAATGCTTCTGCTTGGAATGTCACTATTGATTGTTTTGGCAACAGTGTCAATTCGCTGGCTCGCACATACCGTAGACAGGTTGGGAATCAAGCCTCGTCGTTCGGTGGCTGCATCAGTCGGGGGACCAGGAATGGCCGGAGGTAGCACCGGCGCAGTGGCTGTCTATAGCCGGAATGGCGTGTTCCAGGGGATTCAGTCATCTGCTAGCACCGACACTGGTGAGATCGATGACGACGACGGTGACGGCGATGATGATTCGCTGTACGAACTTACGCGAGACTCTGGTCTGCCTCTCTTTCCTGATCTGCGCAGGGATTTCAGTGTCGAGATACTTGATCTGGCAGGCACGTGCCTACAGCAATACAGCAACCAGATTCGTTCGTCTGGGTTTTCGAGGCAGTGTGGTGCGATGCGCTTGCCGCTGAGAACCGCCCTGGACGAGTATATTGACAAAGCAGTCTCGCGAATGGACTCTTCGGGTGCTGCAGATAGACCAGTTGCAGATCACTGGACAACGACACCGATAATAAGCAGATCGGGTATGTCTGTCCTTATCGACGATGAGCCTAGTGCCTTGACGCCAGTTCAGAGCAGTGCTGTTGATCTTGCGGCAGCAATCCGCGATACACGGGTCGAGTCCATCCGTAGGCTTTCTGTCTCCGCATGGTCACTCTGCGTAGCTATTGGATACCATACACTGGATCGCAAGATGTCGTCAAGAAACACGGGCGTCGCACACATACACCCCTCAGACACATACGGCAGACACTTCCCGCCTGGACTGACAGCGGAGAGGACGCACATTGGCATGCACGACAAGGGGGCGGCGTTTTCCGTCGATAGTAGAAGCAGCTGGGATGACGACGAAAACGAAGACGAAGATGACGATTTCGACTTTGACTTTGTGGAGGCGGGCGACAGCGACAGCGAGAGCAGCAGCGACACGGAGCTAGAAAACGATAGCAACGAGAGCGATAGCGAGGTTTATACCACAAATAGAAAGCGGTTCAGCGAGGCTGCAGAGCTGGTCTGCGATATCCTGGACAATTCCGAGGATGGGAGCTCTGCAGGCGGGCAATTGGCGTCAGCAGCTGCTTTTATTGCGCACACACTATACGACGGATCGCCTTTATCCGGAATTCCGAACAGGACGAATGCAAACACAACGTCAGTAGGATCGATGATGACTAGAGGCATGTTTGCTCGTCAGCTATCGTTGTCGGCATCAGCCATGGGTGGCTTCGAGAACAGCGAATCTACGGCAGCGACGGCCAATCCGGGGATGCTAATCCTGCGGATGCTGGCCCGAGCAGTGGTACCCAGCGCTGGTGGTAATGGTCAGCTTTCGGCACCGCCAAACCTGCCATTTTCGTCAGGCGAAGTTGAAACGCTGGCTCAGCTGATCCAGACAAGGAGGCAACAGACTCAGAACCAGCCGGCGGATTCAGAAAGTATGTCTGGGGACACGGTGCTATGCGTAATATGCTGGGCCAATACACGCTCGGTGATGCTGCGCCCATGTCGGTGCTTGTGTCTGTGCAATGATTGCCGCATGGCACTGGCTGCACGCAGCTTTGACCATTGCCCATGCTGCCGCCGCCCAGTTGCCGGATACAGCCGCGTCTATGCTGTATAAAGCATTTATGACCAGGTAGCATTCATCTACATACACCATTGTATTTTAATTGACCTCCCATTTCGTCAAGAGATTGCCTTGCAGACATTATGTCTCTGGTGAGCAACAGCCAAAGCCGCTGACAATAATCTTAGCGTCATATGTGCATCGCAATGTCCAATGTTTCCTTCAACAAGCCTGTTTGCAAATATCGAGTGTCCGCACAAAGACAAGTGTGGGCGTGGTAAGCTGTGCATGTTTAAACACTCGCCGGTTCAGCGCCAGAAGAAGCCAGAGGTGCCGCCGAAACGGGCTGCAGAAATACCGGCCCAGCCGGAGAAACCGAAACAGGCGGAGAAGTCTGGGAAGATAGAGCAGCCAAGAGAGCCAGAACCACCAGGCCCGGTGGAACATGCTCAGCACACCGAGCAGCAACCACAGCAGGCGAAAGTAAGCCAGGACCTAAATAAGGGCGACCCTGTTCTTGTGGATCAAACGCCAGATTCAACTACGTCATCAGAGCCGCTGCAGAGTCAGACAACCCCGCCCGAAATCACTCCAGATGAGACTCTAGACTGGCGGCAGCTTACACTCAACTACGACCCAGAAGGACCGGCGTACGACAGTGCATGCGAAACAGTACCTACAATCCCACAGCTGCGTGCAGTCGTCGGGGAGCGGGTTGGCTATGCCAGACGGCAGAAATCTCTGGGCATACTCTTCCAAAAGTATCTTGAGCTATGTGATCCACAGACTCTTAAAAACTCACCATGGATGCCAGCCCAACAGGCAGTGACAAGCGAACAATCTGTCTATGTTAACGGCGGTGCAGGTACGTACACTAGCAATCTTCTTGCTTGTATGCGGGATCTGAAAGCCCAGGAAAAGTCGCAGTAGTGGCCACTCAGTCCATGTTCTAGCATGTCTACACATCTACAGGGCTGATGCTTTAGCCTCAGCTTCGTTTAATAAAAAATATCTATATTATAAACAAAATTTTGGTGTGTATCTATGATAACAGAACAAGCTGGCTTACTCCAACTACCGCTAGCGGTGATGCTGCTGAGGTTCTGGGTTTCCTGGTGGCGGAGGGAGGCGGATGCCTACAATTGATGGCAGCTCTAACGCATCGGATCCCTTTGCAAACTCGCGGTTGGGCCGCATCATCGGGGTGTTCTGCAGGGACTGAGGATAGTAGGCGGACTGCTGTCTCGGCCGGCCGCTGTTGTATGGTGTATTGGCGTTTGAGGCCGAGGTGTCTGCCTGCTCAGGGTTCTCAAGCACCGCTGGCAGATTGTGTTGCGGCTGCTGCTGGTGCTGCTGCTGCATGTGGTGGCGAATCGACGATACATCAGTAAAGAACGGGTGGCTGTTGATCGCTGCCATCTGGCGTCCACCATGCAAATGAGGGTCAGCATAGCGGCTGGCACCAGAGACAGAGGATGGGAAGTGCGCACGGAAATTTGGCGAGCTAGGCATCGACTGGGCCACAAGAGGCTGACGCACGGTCGTAGGCTGCTGCTGCTGCTGGTGGAGATGCGGGTGCTGATGGGCAATCGGCATGAGTGGCGCGATGCTAGTGCTTGCTGCAGCTGCAGAAAGGGGCACGTGGCCACCTGCTGCTCCCAATCCTGCTACTGCGCCGATCGGAGGCAGCGTTGCCTGATGCTTGTGCACTATTGCAGATGTGGGCGGCAGATGGACAGCCGAGCGGCTGGGTGTTGCGCCAGGCCCAATTGACGCGGCCAGGACGACTGGCGACGTGTTTGCCGACTGGGCTGCCGAAGGCGGCGCCGTAGTCAGGGACGGCGACAGGACGCCAGACAGGTGGTGGTTCCCCGAGTGGATGCTGGTGCTTGATGAAGATGCGGAAGTCTCGGCAGACTTCTTCGATCGCTTTGTTGCCGAGGCAGCAGCTTTTCTGGCGCTACCCTTGGTCGACGAGGCGGGGCTAGCGCGACGGCGCTTTGGCGTCTTGCCGCCGCCGATAGCCGCGGCAACGGCCGTCGAGATCGACGTGGCTGATGCGCCTTGTGGGGAGGCAGCCAGGCTCTGTGCCAGCGTGCGCTCGCCATCATCGCCGTCGTCGTCGTCGTCATGGCCATCGCTGTCTTCGTCCTGGGAGTGCTGGGCAGTGGTGTCTGCGCTGCTGTTGTGGAGCGAATCCCGGTGGTGGCGGCGACCAGGCAGCTGTATGTTGCCATTGCCGCCCAGACGGATGTTCTCTTCGGCCAGCGCCTGGTTGATGTCCTGGAGGTCGTGGATATAGTCGACGGCCATGTGTAGAATACTGCCCTTGTTGAGCTTGACGCCCTCCTCTGCGCAGTAGGGAATTATCGTTGACAGCGACATGATTGTGTGGTTGATGTTGTCGCGGCGGCGCCTCTCGACAAAGTTGTGGTTCTCGCGGCGGCGCTGCAGCCGCTCAAGCGCAGTCTTGCTGTCGACGCTGTTTCTACAATAAAATTGAAACACGTGGGGCACACGAACGGTACATCAGATGCCGTCGATTGCAACTGTGTGATTAGACTTCAAGCTTAAAAAAGCACTGTGCAAATTTTTCAAAGGGGTTGTTTAAAGCTTCTGGCTTCATTGATACAAAGCGTGTACGTGTGCGTGTGTCTGTGGATCATTATGAAAATAAAAAGTCGCACTAAAAGCCAAAAAGAAATCGGATGTTTGCGGCCGCCCTCTATGACTTGGATCGCAACAAATAAGAAAAAAAAAAGAACACAAAGAACAAAGAACTGGGGCTATTCCTTGGCTTTATTCTTGTCTTGATACACGGTTGTTTGTGAGTGCATGCGCACGGGGAGCGTACGTAAGCGTGTGAGCAGTGTGGGTAGCATGGGATGTGCGGGGGAGGAGGAGAAACTGAGAAAAGAGGAGGTTGATTTCACTTACCGGTTGAGAATATTAACGCCGCTGACCTTGTAGACGTTCGACTTTTTCTTTTGCTTTTTGGACGATCCGCTGAAGGGTGCAAGCTCTGCAGTAAAGTTGAGGAACAGCGGCTTGTTGGACTGCATCTCGGAATCAACATCAGAGCTGTTGCCGCTCTTCAGCTCGGCAGCGGCAGCGGCGGCAGCAGCAGCAGCTGCGGAGGCACCAGAATCAGTAGCACCGATGGCAGAAGCAGCAGCAGCAGCATCGGCTGGTGATGTGGCAGACATTATGTACAGATTTTTATATATAAAATGAGTGAGGCAGGTAGATATAGTGCGTTAAATGAAATGAAGAAGCAGGACGAGACAAGAGAGAAAGAGAGAAAAAGAAAGAGGTCTGGCGCATGTGCCGAAGCGGGTTACCTTTAAAACAAAAAATTTTCGGGCTCGGATTTTTTGGGGAACGGCCAGGCGAGCAAAAGTGAGCAGGCGAGAAAAGGCGCAAAGAAAAGCGACACGCAGGGAATTAAAGTGTGTCAGTAAGCAAGCACAAAAACGCCTGTGAAAAAAAGGCAAAAGGGATAAGTTGCGCATCTGACAAAAGAGAAAGCGCTGCTAATGGGCGAATGGGGGTGGGGGTGGTGGTTCACTGTGCTTACACCCTCCCCCTTGCTCCACTCACATATGCCTCCTTCTCCGCGCACGACAGGCTGCAAAAGCGCCGGAGGGCGGACACTGGCCAGCTCATTTTATCGTCGCCATGCCGAAGGGCCAAACAGAATTCTTGTTGGGGACAGAACAAAGCGCACCTCCTCATTGCGTAAATAGTGGGTTGTGCAAGCACGTGCAGTCGTCCAGCCCCTGAGTGGGAGAAACACGGCACATGTGCCGCAACAGGCTTTTTCGTCACAGATCCCGGACATTGCGACCGCTCCTCTCTCTCTCTCTCTCTCTCTCTCTATCTGGTGAGACATGTGCACATTCTCCGCCTTTGCCTGGCGCTTCTCACAGACACCACCCCCGAATAATGAAAAGAGCTCGTATTGTCTGCATTGTTGTGACTCTGAGACGACAATAATAGCAGCGGCAACAACATGCAATAAAACCAACAACAAAAAATTGAATGCATTGTTGTTTACTCAGAGCTGATCCACACTTTTGTGCGCATGTGCGCAGAAAAAAAGATACGTGGGAGTAAATCGTTAGCAAAATCAGAGCGCGCAGAAGCAGCTCTGCGCTCTTCCGCGCCCCTGGCGCAAATCTCGGTTTTTTTCGCACTCGCTCTAAGCCCCTTTTGGTGCGCCTAGATCCGCCCACGTGCTGCTGTTGGGAAATGGTGCAATTTCGCAATCACGTGTCGCAAAACTTTTTGTGAGTGCTGCGAGGCGGGCAATTTCAAGGCGCCTTTCCCTACCTGAACCGATCCATGCGACTGCTGCACCTGCTGCAATGGATAAAGCACGTTCGCTCAGACAGCCTGCGCGTTTGAGCGCGCCGAACTTTCGACGCAGCTTTCAAATATCCGCCAAATCGAGCCCGGTCCAGCAATCCCATTCTTATCTCGCATGCAGGCACAGGTGCTAAATATATTGCCCGCCGTTTGTGAGCGGGCGGCGCCGGCTTCTACAAAGAAAAGAGAATCAGACCGACCGGGTTATTTTTTATTATTATCGTAATTTGTGCGTGCAAACGCGTCCAACACTGTTATCGCCCATATCAGCACTACTGCTGCCTCGTTATCATTGCCATCGTCGTCAGCAGCAGCCTATCCACAATGTCTCAGTCGCCGACAGACAGAAAGAGAAGACGCAGCTCGGTCGCTGCCTCCGGTGGCCGCCGGGTGTCTGTCAGTCCAGAGAGCAGCGAGAGAGAGCAGCAGCGCCATCGCTCGGACCGCAGGTCTGCACATGGCCGGGCCAGCGAGGGTGACGGCGACAGCGGCAGCGGCAGTGCCAGTGTCAGTCGTCGCGAGAACACCGACGAGCACAGCGACTCTCGGCTGAGTCGCCGGCACTCGAGCATGCGCCGACGCAGCCGAACGGAAGGCTCGATTGCACGCATCCGAGAAGCTGCAGAGGGCGTGCATCCACAGGAAAAGTCGGCAGGAGAAGAGCCAAGGGCTGAGAGCCACCAGCCCAGACGCCCCTCGCATCGCAGACACGCAAGCTCGTCGGCAAAGCTACCAGCGTCTGCCTCGTCCAAGAAGGAGGATGACCATGCCTTGGCGGCAGCAGCAGCAGCAGCATCCTCCGAAACGGACGCGCCGGCGCCACGTACGGATGCGGACGCACGTCGCCACGGGCATTCTGAAAAGCCGCGCAAGCACAAAAAGGAGCCTGGCGCCCCAGTAGCCAGCAAAGCTGAGCGCCATGGAGCAGCGGGTGGCACTTCCGTGTCAACGCCGGCGTCGACGCCGATCACTGCACCAGCCACAGTCAAGCCGCTGGAGAAGACGCCAGCGTCTAGGCCTGCCGTCGCTGCAACCCCTGCTGCCGAGCGCCAGGAGGGCGGTCCGAACTTTGGACTGTCGGGAAAGCTCGCTGCCGAAGCAAACACCGTCAACGGCGTTGTGCTCAAGTACACGGAGCCCGCCGAGGCCCGGCGCCCCAAAGACCGCTGGCGCATCTACGTGTTCAAAGACGACAAGGACATCGATATGCACCACATCGACACGGCCAGCGCCTATTTATTTGGAAGGGATCGGAAGGTACGTCTGTCGCTGGTCCAGCGTGGTTCCCTTTCTCGCCCCTGTTTGGGGAAAGATGGGGCAAGACTGGTGTTCCTAATCGGGAATGATTCTAGATTTAACTATCCGGGCAGTACTGCTTTTGTCAGGGCTGCACATCATCATGCTAACACACCAGATTATTCCCACACATTTGTGTCTCCTCACCTGTAGGTCGCGGACATTCCGATCGACCACCCCTCATGCTCGTCGCAGCACGCCGTACTTCAGTACCGTCGTACCGGCACGAGTTCAGTAAAGTAAGTTGGGCGTATTAAAAATAGCCGTGTGCGGCATGTCTGAAACATCGATGATCTCTCTATGATCCGAATGTACTAACTGGAAAGAAAAAAAGTACAATCTGCTGCATCTGTTGTATAGGCCGTATCTCATAGACCTGAACTCGACCAACGGGTCGTTCCTTAACGGCGAGAAGCAGCCACCGCAGAGGTTCATTGAGCTACGATCCGAAGATGTGATCAGGTTTGGGTTCAGCACCCGCGAGTACGTTATCCTGCGCGAATGAATGGTTGTTTTCTGTTCGTAAATTTATTGATTTGATTCTCCACAAATGGATAATTAGAGCTTCCAGCACTATTGCTAGCTTTGACACATCATCAGTGGGGGGGGGCGTATGTCAAAGCATGTGCTGCCTGCTTGCTTGCGTCCTTTTTATCCTGTTCCTTTGACATGCTCTGAATTTTCGCACTCTTCCTCTTTAAATTTCATCTCACTCTACTCAGCTTCTTTCATTTATACTCACATTTGACCATGGTTGTCGAGACAAAATACTACGAGCTGCTCGGAATCAGCACCGCAGCAGGCTCGGAGGAGATTAAAAAGGCGTACCGGAAGCTGTCTCTCCGGTGGCATCCCGACAAGAACCCCACCAACCGTGAGGAGGCCGAAGAAAAGTTCAAACTGCTAGCCGAGGCATACTCTGTGCTCAGCGACGCTGAAATGCGCTCAAAGTACGATCAGTATGGCGAGGCTGGTCTTAAACGCAACTTCCAGCCAGGGCAGCAGCAGCATCAACAGTCATATCAGCAACATGGCCACAACTCGCATGCTGGCAGTGGCGGTGGTGACTTTGGGTTCAGGTTCAGGCCGGCACACGACATCTTTAGAGAGTTCTTTGGTGGGCAGGATCCGTTTGCGTCAATGTTTAGCATGAACACGTTTGCAGATCCGTTTGCCGACCCATTCTTCTCGCAGCACGCGGGGCCGTCAGGCCTGCGCGGAAACACTGCCGGTGGCGGCGGCGGCAATGGTGGTGGCAACGTTGCAGTTGGCGGCTTCGGCGGGTTTGGATTTGGCGGATTCCCGTCCATGATGTTTGCATCCCCGTTTGGAAACGGGTCGTCAATGCCTGCGTCAGGGTCATTTAGCTTTGTGTCGTCATCGACCATCGGCGGTGCTGGTGGGCTGCGCGGACCAAGTGGGCCGTCTACACGGACATCGATACAGGTTGTCAACGGTGTCAAAATGCAGACCGTCGAAGAGAACGATGGCCGCGGAAATGTCACCGTCACCCGGATCGATCCAAGCGGTCACAAGGACGTCTCTGTAAACGGCGTGCCTCAGCAGAAACATGCCTCGCCCAGAAAGAACATTGACGAGGGATATTCCAGACAGCAGCAGCAGCCCTATGCACAAGCCTCTCAGCGACGTAACAGCGCAGAGCATTACAGCCACGCCCCAACGTCTCCGCCAAAGTCTGCACGCGCAGACAGCTTTAGCAGAAATAGTGCAGCAAAAGAGGCTGCCTATTCGGGAAGCGATAGCGATAGTGATAGTGTTGTTGAGGTCGAGGTCGAAGTCGTCGAGGTTGATAGCAGCAGCAGCGACGAAGGCAAAGACGCTAACAACAAGCCTGCAGACCACCCGAAAGAGGCCTTACATGCACAATCTACTGCGGGCACTGCCGCTCATACAGCTGCTGCCGCCCCGAAGAAGCCAATAGTGCACGACATACCCTCTCCGCCGACCACAGAGCCCAACACCAAGCGTCATGAGGCCGAGGCGAGGTACGGACAACAACAGCAGCATCAGCAGCGTGCCCGTGCAAGCAGCTACTCAGAGTCTGTTCCTCTGTCCGCACCTGTTAACAAACCCTCAGGTCCAAGAGTATCTGACCAGGCCCCTCGCCATCAGTATGCCCCTCAGACGCAGCCGCAGTACCAGCAGCAGCCACAGCAACAGGCGTATACACAGCCTCAGCCTCAGCCTCAGCCTCAGCATCAACCGCAGTACCAGCCGCAATACCAGCCGCAGTACCAGCCGCAGTACCAGCCCCAGCCGAGGTACGACTACCGGGAACCTGCAGACAGCATAAGCGGAAGCACGCACACTGCGCCGCGCAACGAGGGCGAGAATCTTTTGGCGGCAGCGCGCAACAAACTCCGGTCTACTGGCAACAGTGGCAACGTCGCTGCCATGAACGAGCGCCGGCCTCATATGGGAGTGAAGGATGCTCTCAAGGCCACCGGCGCCAGTATCCTCAAGGCACGACCGCGGATGAACCGAAGCTCGTCTGCTCCCAAGGTTCCGCTTGAGCAGCTGGGCCAGCCCGTGCCGGAAAACCGCGCATATGCCCCGATCCATCGTCCACCGCCGCCAAATGCAGCCGAGCCACCAAGGAATGTGTACGCTCCTCCTCCCCCTCCGGCGCAGCACTACGTATCAGTGCAGTCGACAATGACCGGACGCGGGGCGCCAGGCCACAAGCAGCCACGGTCGCGGGACCGGATGCGGTCGACGCTGCACTACGAGAACTTTACTGCCCCTAGTGTGCACCATGCAAGCTACGCGACGCTGTCGTCGCAGCCACCGATGCCGCAGCAGCCGATGGATGCGCGTGCGCCAACCCCTGGCTACGCATACCTTCAGCACCGCCCGACCACGCAGCCCTCGACCCACTATCAGGGGCAGGCAATGTATGTTGACCCGAGCGCTGGCTCGGGATATGCACCACCGCAATCGGCCGCCGGACCAGTCAGTGGATCACGCAGACAGTACGACGACCAGCCGCTGTCTGCAACGCAGGCAAAGAACCAGCAGCAGCAACAGCAGCAGCCGATGGCCCCGGATGTTAACAGTGCCAACATATATGCGGCTAATCAGCATGCGTCGGTGCATACTGGTGCCTCACCCAGCAGCTCTGCAGCTGGCTACCACTAATTGCATTCTGATGCTGTGATTCAAATCAATACCAAACAATTGTACATTCCATCTGCTGCAGAAGAGATCACCAGCCATTGCAAAGATCGAATGGACCACGGAAAAAATGATCAACGGTTAAAAATTTTCCCATCGCCGCAACACCCGGATTTGGTCCGAAGTTGCCAGTCCCGACTCCAACTCCGGCAATTTCTACATTTTTGATTGCGTGGGTACTTTTAGAAAAGATAATAAAATATATTCTTGGCGTCTAGAACCCTTGGGCTATAAAAGGCCAATGGCTTCTTCATGGCCAAGGTCTAGCTGCATCAACACAAGCCATATCACCTCTTCTTTAATATCCACCCGATCCTACCAATGTCGTTCATTAGCGCCTGCTGCAACACCCTCCCGGTCAAGGGCAACTACACGCCCACCGGAACTACCGTGACAACCGAAGCAATGAAGTACTACATTGTCGGCGACAAGAACAGCGACCGTGGAGTTGTCATGCTCTACGATATCTTTGGATACCATTCCAACTTCTTCGAGGTGGCCGACCTCCTCAGCAAGACCGGACTGCGCGTGATCATTCCCGACCTTCTCGAAGGGAAGTACCTGACCATGGCCGACATCGGCAAGCCCGAGGTATTCGTCGAGTTCAAGAACAACCAGGGCACATGGGAGTCCAACAAGGACAAGATCGTCGCCTCGGTGCAGCTGCTCAAGGACGAGGGCGCGAAGAGTGTCGGCGTGCTGGGCTACTGCTGGAGCGCCAAGCTGGCTATCCTCGCTCTGGGTGATGCAAACATCGGGGTCAAGAGCGCCGCCATGCTGCACCCGTCGCTTCTGGTCACCGAGGACTTTGCCAACGCCAAGGGCCCGATCTTGCTGCTGCCGACCAAGGACGAGGGCGACTTTAGCGAGGGATTCAACCTGGTCAAGCAGGGTCCCTTTGGCGAGGACTCGTACGAGGAGCGCTTCACCGAGATGTTCCATGGCTTCTGCGGTGCCCGTGGCGACTTCTCGGATGCCGAAACTTCCAAGCACGTCAACAGAGCCGTCAATCTGATCTCCAACTTCTTCAACAAGACGCTCGCTTAGGATTAGGGCAGCGATCGGATTGTGCGGACCATTCGCTTGCAGCATGTCAAACACAATTGAAACGCAGCCTTTCCTTCTTTACTTTTCCGAGTCTCAAGAAAACAACCAAATAAATTTCACTGCTCTTAAAATGTCCTTCCCCGCTGCATGCTGCAATACTCCCCCAGTCAAGGCCAACTACACGCCTACGGGCACCAAGGGCAAGATCGGTGGCCTCGACTGCTACTTTGCTGGGCCGTCAGACTCGAAGCGCGCCATCATGATCAACTATGACATCTTTGGGTACCACGCTAATGTGCTACAGCTCAGCGATATCCTTGGAGCCCTCGGCTACCGCGTTGCC
>JANBOJ010000226.1:0-27012 GCA_027574685.1 Coemansia erecta
ATAGAGCAAGTAGCGCATACCTAGAAGAGTTACGCCGGGCAAACCATCCAATCAAAGCAGGCACTAATCATCGATTGGTGATCCGCTTTGTGGGATGGCATCACATGGCTTAGTAGAAGAGGTGTTACCCGCTTCAAACCGTAGCTACAAATGCATTCTATACATATTGTTCCCTCTCCGGATCCGCTGCAACCTGTAAATTGAAAGTACAATTCAGATTTCACTGTTATCTTGTTATTATAGCACATTTTCTCGCCAAGTGGCAAATGGCGTCAAAACAAATATTCCTCAAATCTGTTCGTGTGGTGGTGGCCACATCGGATTCAGAGGTTCAATTTGTGTGCAAGCATGCATTTTATTTCAATTATTTTTAAAAATTCCTAAAAAGGCAATACCTGTCGGAGGCGCACATCTTAATTTGACTCGTATGCGCCAAAGTATTTTTCGGTTGCGTAATACAATACAACTCAGAAACATCACGTTGATTTTTGACACTGTTATTTATATTGGCATTGTTCGCAAGATGGCTAATGGTGCCAAGCAAAAACATTATTCACAACGGCGCAATTCGGCTATTAAGGAATATATCCTATTTTAACAGCGTTGTCGAAATTATATTTGTCACCAAGCCCCACTGATATTTCAGTGCAAAATTGTTGCAGGGAAAACCAAGCATATCATTTCATTGTAATCTATGAACCTACTTTCAATGGCAGGGTGAGAATTATTGCGCCTTCTGTGTGCCACCGAGGATTATGCTGTTTTTTTACATTATGCCATCCATGTTGTTACAATCGAGCATACGAACGGAACATTTACAATCTCACAAGTTGTAGTTTAGGTATAGCATTCTATTAAAGTAAATTCTTGAAAATTATCGATAGAAACTGAGCGAATAGATCAAAACAAAGCCAGATAAACAATGCATTAAAGCCTGGCTTTTAGATATGGCGACAGCGAGAACCGCAAAACAAAAAGACCAAATGTAGCTGAAACGTAGCCCATTGTCACAAGAGAGATTGCTGGCTTTATCCAGTGTGTGCTCAAATATGCGCTGGCCCAATCAATATAGAAAACCTTGAGAATAGGGATTGCGACAGCTGTAGTAAGAATGGCCCATTTGACAACCTGTGTTCCGCCTAGCAGCCAGCTCTCCTTCTCTTTTTTATCAAGCTGTCCCATGGGGTACATGGGAACAATCGACCCAGCAGACAAGCAGAACACAACAGTGAAGAGACTGAGAGCATTATAGTTCTTGGCTGTAAACCACATTGTGCTTGTAGCCAAGCAGGCAATAGTATGAATAAACACCATTCCGTTAAGGGGGCCGTACGCCTTGACAAAGTGGTGCAGTAGAATGGCGCCCAGGACTGTGCAACCATTTGCAAGACCCATCAGCAAGCCGATATGTTCAACTGAGGTTCCCATTATTACAGCATGAGCTACAGCTTTTAAGGTGTATATTAGTTAGCTCAATGTAAAAAAAAGAAATAGTGTAGAATTATACCCTGCTAAGCCATATGCTTTGTTTCCATTGTCGTAAGCTAAAGACAGTTGTCTGTCCTGTATTGCGTTATGTAACTTTACCTGGCAACAAAAGCATCACGGTCAAGAATCCAGCACCAGCTAGCATTGTCGTATTCTATGTATATTGTCTTCTTTTGGAAACAACTGGTTGAAATATAAAGTTTAGCTACAAAAATGGAATTGTAAAGGGAAGAAAAAATATGTTTCTTTTGTTTACTGTGCCACAAAGATAGCCTGTTCACAATCAGAAAATGCTAAGTTTAGAACGAGCCCAAGACGTCAGCTTTAGTTCTGCCTTGGCAGCGCCACATTTGGCGAAAAACAACAAAACATAGTAATCAGTGCTATATCTCATTCAGTATTTACACTTTTAAGCTACTATCCAGATGGTGCATCTTTGCGCATGGCGTAGGGATCGAAATTGACGTTTTACTGACCTGTATGCATGCCATAGTAGCTACGCATTCGGTATCGTGCGGATGTTATATCAAGCAATTGCAGTTACAATTGTGTTTATCGGTTTCCACAAGACCTTGTTACAAAAGGCCCCATGCTCTTGATCAGCCCAGATCCCCGAATTCTGCGTAGATCGAACAAAAAATGACCCTAACCCTACCACGGTGCTTGTCACTTGTCGGATCGATAAACAGAGCTGCCTGTAGCTCTGTTGACACTCTGCTGTATTATTATTATTATTTCGGATTCAGCTCAGACAATTTCTCAATTCGCCTACAGAACTAATGTCGTCGTTCGAAGGAAAGGTAACGATAACAGCGGTTCATATTAAACCCGACAAAGTATATCAGCTAGCCCAACACTAACAAGTCCAAGCTCTACCGACAAACCTTTTTAATATAGCCCATCAAGTGCAAGGCCGCAGTCGCCTGGGAGGCTGGCAAGCCGCTGAGTAAGTAGAGGTGGTATGGCAAAGCGTATCTTTGCATTCGTGGCATGTATGGCGAATATTGTTCTAATGGGATGTATTGCTCTCCTGGAAAACATAGGTATCGAAGAGATCGAGGTGGCTCCGCCAAAGGTAACACAGCAATCAAATGCTATTGGACTGATACCAAAAGCATTCAGAAGCAGCTGAGTGATTTCAGGGTTACACACTTATAAATTACTCTAAAGCAATGCGTTGTGTAGGCAGGCGAGGTGCGTCTCAAGGTTTTGGCTACTGGGATCTGCCATACGGATGCGTTCACGCTGTCTGGAAAGGATGCTGAAGGTCGTTTCCCCGTTATTTTTGGACATGAGGGCGGATGCGTGGTAGAGTCTGTCGGTGAGGGTGTCACCAGTGTTAAACCTGGCGACCATGTTGTGCCTCTGTACACTCCAGAGTGCGGAAAGTGCAAGTTCTGCAAGAGCAACAAAACCAATCTGTGCTCTGTGATTCGTGAGACCCAGGGTCGCGGCGAGATGCCTGACGGAACCACCCGGTTTAGCTGCCGCGGGCAGCCGATCTACCACTATATGGGAACGTCGACCTTTAGCGAGTACACGGTTGTGTGTGAGATCTCTTGTGCCAAGGTAGACAAGTCTGCGCCGCTAGACCGCTTGTGCCTGCTGGGATGCGGTATCCCTACCGGATGGGGCGCTGTAAACTACTCGGCCAAGGTTGAAGAGGGTGCTGTTATTGCCGTGTTTGGCTGCGGTGCCATCGGCCTTTCGGTGATTCAGGGTGCAGCTGCTGCCAAGGCCAGCCGCATTATCGCCGTCGATATCAACCCTGACAAGTTTGAAATGGCCAAAAGGTTTGGCGCAACTGACTTTGTCAACCCGCTCGACTTTGGCGACAAGCCTATCCAGCAGGTGATTGTCGAGAACTACGATGGCGGCGTCGATTACTCGTTTGAGTGCAGCGGAGGCAATGTTGAGGTTATGCGTGCAGCTCTGGAGTGCTGCCATAAGGGCTGGGGCACTAGCGTCATTATCAGCGTGGCTGCCAGCGGCCAGGAAATCAAGACTCGCCCGTTTATGCTTGTCACCGGCCGGGTCTGGATGGGCTCGGCATTTGGTGGAGTTAAGGGTCGCTCGCAGCTGCCAGACTTTGTCAAAATGTACCTCGAAGGCACGCTGAACATTGACGACTATGTCACGCACGAGTTTGAGCTCGCCGATATCAACAAGGGATTCGAGGCAATGCACAGCCCCAGCTGCATCCGCCCTGTTATCCACCTGGCGCGGGAGTAGAGAAGATATGACTAAGCCTGTTGTTGCTTTCTTCAAATAAACAGCAAACATTTTAAAAAAAATTAGTCGTCGACATAGACGACAAATGGTGCTTCGATAGTGACTAATGCCTTGTCGGCATGGTCGGAATCGAGGTTGAGCAGCCGCAAGAGACGGATTGCGTGGAAGTAGGGGGCAGCGGCAATGTACTGTAGGGCAACAAAGGTCGACTCGCCAGGACGTAGTGGCGGAACGTCGGTGGTATGGTTCAGTGAGATCAGGCCACGAGGTGCACCATCAGCATCGTTGGCAGAGTCAGGTGTGTCGCTAGACCTGATGTCGGACGACACATCGACCAGACACAGGCGGAAATAGCGCGTGTTGGTGTTGTTGGTAATATATACTCTAACGGTCAGCTCCTGGCCCAGGGAAACCTTTGGCGGTGCCTCAAACGACAGCTGCAGCGAGCCGATCTGAGCACCTGGACCCTGTATCTGCGGGGGGTGCGAGCTAAGAGACAGCGCCATGCTTGGTTTCCTCTTGGCCAGCGAGTCCTGCCGAGGCTCAAATCCATGCAGCTCGTGCGATGCAGCAGGACCAAGGTTAGTGCCCTGGTAGGGGTTGTTGGTTGAGGATGATACTGTCGAGTGGATGGTAGAAATCGATGCTCGCGGGTACACAATAGACGGCCGTGGAGCCAGACTTAGCGCATTGATTGTAGCCGCACGAGATCGCTGGTCATTCCATGGAGCATACTTGCTTCCAACCGGCGAGGCAAGCGACAGATCCCCTCTGTTGCTCGACCGCTCGTTGCGGGGTGGCATTTTTAACATACTGACAGGACGCTGGGAACTGGATACGGGATGGGTCGTCGTGTGTGACGGAAGAGCAAGCGAGTGCTTGCGTACAGCCGTGTGGTCAACCGAGGCTGCTTTTCCATGGCCGCCCAATACTCCCAATGAGCGGTCTGTGTATGAGGCTAGTGGAACCGGAGTAGCTCCGGAGCTAGACGCCGTGGCAGATTCAAACGAGCCTGGCCCTGATCCCAAGCGCGGCGCAGATGAGCCGTATGCCGAGTGCTGCTGCTGTGCTTGCTGTGCCTGCTGTTGATCAGTGGTCACTGTGTGGAAATAGTGTGCTACGCTAAACACCTGTGGCTCGTCAGCAGACGTCTTGCCTGAAAGCCCTGCTGACGGAGATGCGGCGCCAGAAACGGTAGCCCGAGCAACGAGGTACTCGTCTGCGCTATTGGAATTAAGCAGATTGAGACCAAAAAGCGGATCGTCTTTGATTCCGCGTGCCAGCGAGCTAATGCGATACACAACCTGCCAGCATGCCTCGTTGGCAAGGCTAAACGGCAGCGGCGGATCACCTACGCGTTGGACATACCAGTCGCGCGCCTCAATCGTTACATCCAGGAGAGACATCTCGACCGAAAAAGCAGACTGCGTCTCGTGGATCGAAGTCCGGATCGACAGCTCGACAAGGGCCGCATCGGTGCCAAAGCTCGGAGGCAGAGGCAGAATGCGTGTCGAGACATCGACAATTGGTCGTGTGAGAATAAGCTCCTGGAACATCCGCCGGGGAAGCGCAGGCGCAGCTGATTCGATACCAGCAGAGAATGGCAGCCGGTTTTTAGAAGTGGTAGGGCGTGTGAAAATGTCAGACGATACACGAAGCGCCAGCTCCTCGAGAAGCGCCGACCGATCGCCTGCGCGCGAGGCAGTGGCAATAGGCTCATCATTTTCGGATGCTCGACATGAAGCCCGGATCTCAATCATCAGAGCCGAAGCAAGCGGCCACTCGACTGTCTCCGTTGGAACTGCCGCAGAGATTGACAGCGGGTACACGCAGCAGAGCGAGCCGCCCTCGAGTCTCTCCATGCGTGCATCCTCCGAGTCCTCTATACATTCCACAAATTCGGCAGTGCTCGACACACCACGGACAAGCCGCTTAGTGTCACCATCTGCGTTGCTGGTCACTCTGGCCTGGTATCCAACTATGTCAAAGCGCAGCCGAGAAAAGAACCAGTGAGCTTCTGCCTCGCTTATCGCTAGATCGCCGCTTGCAAGCCGTTCGTCGTCTGCACGCCCCATTAGTGCTGCAAGCGTCCGCCGTAGTTGCTCGACATTTGCCAGAGTTGCTACTACATATGCCCTTGCAGTTTCGCCATGATAGAGGTGTCGCCGTACAGACGACCCTGTTGCAATGTCCTGCACCGTCCAGGGCGTCTGGTTACCAGAGTCAGGTACATTGCCTCTTCTGTCTGGAAAACGCAATGACAGCCGACAGCTGCGAAATAGTACCTCCAGGTCGGCAGTGCTTAGTTCCTCGTCTCCTGTGTGCATCCGAATTGACCTTTGCTGCCGTCTTCCCCTCTCCAATAAATGCAAGCGTTCGTTGTAAAATGCAGGTGGCTCGCTCGATTACCAAAGCACGCGCCCGAATTAATTTAATAACAAGTAGCACTCGAAAAGAATTAAATAGAACAAATGCAACAAAAAGAGTTTGAAGGAATGAAAGGTATGGAGGAGAGGCAAAGCCTCTGAACCTACGTCGCCGTTTCAAACAAACAAAACGGGAATGTCACGTGCGTGATTGTTAAGCTGGCTCGTCATCTGCACTGACGAGCGGCGCAAAAATGTAGTTGACAAACGAGACGTCAGTGTCTGTCGGGATCATAAACTGCAGGCAAAGGAACCCGCGCTGATTGACCCTTACTTTGCTTTTGTCCGACATTGCTAGCGCGCTCCGGCATCGCAGCACGAGGCTCAGCTTGTACCTGTTTTCCATCTCCTCGTTGCAAAAGTATGCGTCGACGATTCGCTCATCCCGCGCGTATGTCATTTCTGTGCTCCCGTTGTCGCCGATTGTGGCAATGCGGAAGTAGGGCTCGGTAGCAGAGATTGAGATCGATACGGCATCGCTAGTTGGATCAAGCTCGTTGAATGCATCCCGTAGCCAGTCAGAGCGCATAATCAGCTGCTGGACAACAGGGTGCCGCGAAAACTCGAGATCGAGGGCGGGCTCTGGCTCAAACGTTGCCAGGCGGCAGGCAGATATTATCCCATTCTCCTCCAGCATCAATTCAAAGTCGTTGCCCGGCCCCTTGTACTCTAGCTCCGCTGTGGTCGCCCCTCTCAGGTCATTGACAGGCCCTAGAAGTGTAGATGTGGATATTCCGTGTGCAGAACCAGAATTCCCTCCACTTCCTGGGCCGTAGAAAAGCGTCAGACACTCGATGAGCTTATCGAGAGGCAATGTGATCTGCGTCGCCACACCGTCATCCCCGTCGCCTTCCTCAGAGGCATATTCGGGATGATCATCGTCGGTTGCAGCAGCACTGGCGTCAAAAAAGAAGGACGAGAACAACGATGAGCGGAAGAACGACTGAGCCACCATTGCCTGAGCCTCATCAACAGTAAACACAAGTCCGGTATTGCTTATTGTACATAGTACCCGTGTGCGGAAACCAACTGCTCGAAGCATGTTGACAAGCGGACGAACGTTGTTTAGCTTGGCTTTGAACAAGGCAGGTGGACCGTCGTCCTCGTTGATATTTGCTGCGGTAGCGACTCTGCTAGTAAGGCTAGTCATCTGTCCAGATAATAAAAGGAATAATGTATGCTCAAAAATATTAATTAGCTCTGACGATGATACATAAACAGAGGAGAAAAGCGATGCCGACTGCGCAAAGTCCACAGCGGTGTTTGCTGTTGATCAGACCGACTGATTGATTTACGATCAGCGTTATCAAATCTCGATCGAAATTATACAGTGCACCGTACACTTTTCTTTCTTGCATGTCGAATTTGCTTCTTCTATAATTGCCACAAATGTTCCGTAATATTTTCTCAGCGGCGTCGGCACCTGCCCAGCAGACTTCGAGTAAGTGCTAATGGCGAACAAGGAGAGCAGCCATGCTCAATTCAAACATACACACCCCTGCATATGTCTCGACTGAAACAGACAATACGACACATACTCTCACTTGTAGCCGTCTATCAGCAGCTCCGATTTGCAACTAAAAAGACGGGTGGATCTTCGCGCAATGGCCGTGACTCGATTGGTCGGCGACTGGGAATGAAGAAGCAGCAGAACGAGTATGTGATCCCGGGCAACATCATCGTTCGTCAGCGCGGTACAAAATTCCACCCGGGGGAGAATGTCGGCATGGGCAAGGATCATACATTGTTTGCTATGCAACCTGGGTATGTCAGGGTGTATACAGACTCGCGGATCAAAAAGGACAGGCGCTACATTGCTGTTGCATTGGATAAGGACGACAACGCATTCCCGAGAAGCGAGTTCGATAAGCGCGTAAGAGGGTTCTTCCTTGTCGATACTAACAAGATTGCATCAGAGCAGAGACAACAATGGGACGAGTACAAGGCATCCTGCACTAGTGCAGAACAGCCGAACTAGCCGACGCTATTTCTTGAGGAGAAGAATAAAAAAGCTAGCTGCTAAAATGCGCAGCATTCGAATTGTTAGGGTTTTTTGCCCGTGCGCACGCATGTGTAAGGCGTCTGCTTCTTATGTATATCGAATTATGCCCTTGTTTGGTTGTGTGCTTCTTTTATATTTTCTGAGGTTTAGAAGGAGTACTAGCTATGCATCCACGCCTTAGCGGAGACACTGTATGCAAAAACCTATTGCGTAGGAAAAACATCAACATTTGCTATAAAAACCGACACTTTGTCTCCGTTTATGTCGAAGCCAATATCACTATCATCTTCTTCTCAAGATATACCTCTATTCTATCATGAACTTCATCGAAATGTATGACGCCGAATGTGCCGAGCGCGGGCTCAGATGGGTTAAGACCGTAAGCGATTTCATCCCCAATGATGCGATTCAGGGCGGTGTTGACATGAACGGCCAACCTCTGTTTATCGCTCGCGGCGCTTATGAAGGCAGTCTGTATCCAGGAAAAGCCGGACCGCACCTTCCTTCCGGGTGTGTCATTGCTACGGACAACTTAGCTGTCGACATTGCTGAATATGAAGTGCTTTGTGGAAGCATGGATACATTCTGTTGGACCACGATGGTAGGCGATATGGCTGATCAGGAAGGCAAGAACTTTGTTAAGGCAGGCTATGATCTTAACAAATCGCCTTTGTTTGTTGCTAGGGCCGGATTTGAAGGTACTAGACAGATCGGTTACTGCACCCCAGATACCTCTGTTGGAATGACCTTTGGATTCAGTAAGACGCAAATGGGTGCTGGTGACTACGAAGTTCTTACTTTTTGTTGATTAGGACGCTAATGCAGGTTTGACGTGTTTCTACTTACATCTTTATCTAAACATTGATTAAGGATCTTTGAATAAATCGAATCAAACTGCTAAATTTAGAGTCTTGGCTACGTCATTGTTATCTCTAAGCGTCTTTTCGAATGGGAACGTGCGCCTCTTTGGGTTGTGCGCAGACGTGTGTGGATACTTGTATTGTCTGCTGTCCGCCTACATGTGACGAAATGCATCACTATTGTCTCAACAGACGGGAGTAGGGTTTTCATGAGAAACGACATTATGAGTATCTCGAGGATATATAAATTGAGGACATTGGACATCTTTCGCAAAACCCTAAAAAAAAATAATATTCAAGCTTGTCACCACATCTCAGCGTTTCTATCTCAGACAATAATTGGCATATTACTACTACTACTATCATGAACAATAACAACAACCAGCACGGAATGGGCGGTGGTCATTTTGGTCAGGGACCGCCTCCTGGCAGATATCCGCAGCAGCAGCAGGGTCCTCCTGGAATGGGGCCAGGTGGATTTGCACCTCCTCAGGGCCACGGACCCGGACCCAACATGGGGCCTGGCTCTGGCCCTGGGCCTAACATGGGGCCTGGAGCTGGTCCAGGACCTAACATGGGTCAGGGATATGGAGGACCAGGTGGCTCTGGTGGACAACAAGAACGCGGTGCCAATGCCAACCGCGGTCTTCACTGGGTTAGCGCGTCAAACGGAAACATCCCGCCTCAGGCTGTCCAGGGCGGCGTTGAAAAGGACGGAACACCTCTGTTTGTTGCCCGCGCGATGTACAAGGGTGGTCTGCATCCAGGAAAGGCCGGCCCGCATATCCAGGATGGCGGATGTGCCATCGGATGGGGTCACAAGGAGGTAAACGTCAGCGAGTACCAGGTCTTGTGCGGCGACGCTAGTCAGCTGCGCTGGGTTAACCAGAACAAGGAACTTGTCATCCAGGGATTTAAGCCCGTGGATGCCGGCCATGAAGAGACTGGCGAGCCGCTATACATTGCCAAGACGCTCTACGAGGGTTCGCAGCAGATTGGCAAGTGTGCGCCGCACATAAAGCATGGGATGTCGTTCCCGTACGGCCACAAGGAGCGGACTACGGACAAGTACATGGTGCTTGCCTATACCAGCTAAGTTGATTTTTTTTGTATTCAAGCAAACCATAAATTATTCAACGATAAAATGATTATTCTCGTTAGTAATGCCTTTTAGTGTTTAGACATTCTTGGAAGCAGTAAAGCACCCTTTTATATTGTTCATGGATTTTTTGTTGAAAACAAGAAAGCAGAGGACAGCTCCGCCGAGCCGCGAGAGCGTTCTAGGAGTCTACCGGGGTATACTGCGACAGGCGCGGATGTTCTTTGACGAGAACAGTCGCGAGTTTATTCAGACATTTGCCAAAAAGAAGTTTCGCGAGAACATGCACGACCGTAAGCCCGGGCGACCGCGTCGAAAGCTTCAGAATGCACGCACAGTAAGTGGCACAGAAGTGTGATGCAAATTGTAGCCCTGATGTATCTATATCTATATAGAAAGTACTGATTAAACACCACCGAGTCTAGGCGATGCATCTACTCGAGAGGGCCAACACTCATAACTTTAAGGATGTCATGAGCGTGCTTGAGTTTGGCTACGGGAGAAAGGGGCCACGACGTGTGGAGCTGCTAAAAGTAAGTTTACGAGTACATTTGTTTAAACATGCTACTATCTATATTATATGTGCAAGCCAACTAAAAAAACAAATGATCTCCTTCTAGGCTATGGCGGGAATAGGCAAGCGAGAGGAAATATTCGGGAGTCTTCATAGCGTGTCTCACTACCGACCCGCATTTTATGCAATAGCCAAGAACCAGTATGGCGAGGATAAGCTCAGCGTAAATAAGAACATGCTCAGATCCCGAAATCCGCTCAACGTAGCCAAAATGCAGGATTCGCACTGGGATACGATTCGCCGCAAGGTCCTGCCGCCAGTCGACACAAATACGATGCGGGTCCTTGAGGAGCGGGCCCAGTGCGGCATTGTCGATACAGTTAATAAAATGGATCCGGATCTGGCCGGCATTGTCAGGACATGGGAAAGCCGATGGGTAAAGATGCCGCCGCCACGGCAGATCATAAGGTACTATAGAACGCTGCTGAACCAGGTCACTGAGATGCAGGTTCTCAAAGAAACCACCCCGGACGCCAAACCATCGGCTCAAGGAACCAAATACATGTTCAGAAAGTCTTCTCTAGCCGACAAGCGACCTCCACCGCTGGCAAACCCAATAGACATTGCTATGCTGTAGCCGCATATCTTTGATAATTCAAAACATTCTTAGTGGTAGTGGTAGTGGTAGTGTTAGTAAGGAATAAAACAAAGAACTTAGCGCATCTCGTAGGCAGCAAGCTTTTTCAGTGCATCTGGGCCATACTCCTCCCACTCCTGCTTGGTGATCCAGGATGACTCGTTGTTCTTCATGACGTCTGCCAGGACAGCGCCGCCGAGGAACACCATGTGCTTGCGGTTGGGAGGGTCATCGATTTGGAGCTTGAACTTGTCAAGCCGCGAGACATCGCCCTTCAGGACGTTCTGCAGGTACAGCTGCTTGGCCTCCTTCTCCAGACGGCTAGGTAACCCGGCATACATGGACGAGCCGCCCGACAGAACAACGTGGCGGTAGAGATCCGCACGCATATCGATAGGTGCGTCCTGGACAGTGTTGATAAGCAGCTCTGCAACACCTGCCGACTCGACATCGATGAGCTCGGGCTGGAACATGCATTCGGGAGCCTGGAACCGCTCTGATCCGACCTTGATGACGCGACCGTCGGGCAGCGTGTAGCTCTCGACCAGGGTCGTAGTCTCAGTCGCAAGTTTCTTGTCCAGGTCCAGGTCGTAGCTGACATAGCATACCTTCTCTTTGATCTGGCGCACAGTCTCGAAATCGGCCGTGCGGTTAAACGCATATCCGCGAAGCTGCAGCAGCTTGATCAGGTACCGGGTGACATGGCGACCGGCCACATCGAGTCTCTTGGTCAGATGCGGCAGCGAGTAGCCCTGGTAGACTGGGATAATATGCGTAACACCGTCTCCCGAGTCGATGACCACGCCGGTCAACAGACCCTGGGCATACAGCGTCAGCACGGCCTGGATGGCCACATAGACACCCTGGAAGCCGTAGCGCTCAAACATGACCTCGCACATCTTTTCTCTGTTTGCCCGCGGGTTGAGCGGCGCCTCTGTCAGCAGAATCTTGCTCTGTGTCGGATCCGTCTTTAGCTTCTCAAAGAAGGTGTAGTCCCACACGTGCTGCATGTCCTCCCAGTTCTTGATGATTCCGTTCTCGAGCGGGTACGACATGTCCAGGACCGCGCGCAGAGCTGCTGCCTCGTCACCGACGTTAATGTCCTTCACCTCGTAGGGCACATCGGCCACTGTCGTTGCCTCTTCGGCACGCAGCATGGGGCGTCCAACGACAGATGGGAAGACGTGGGCGGGGAAATTCGTTCCCGCATGGCCCACCTTCACAAAGCCCGTTCCCAGGTCCATGACCAGCACGTTGCTGTTACTTGCTGCCATTCTGAATAAAGGAGGATTTGGTGGTTCAATAGATGGAGGAAAAATACGACCGAATCTGAAAAGCGTGTAAGGAACTCTTTGCCTCTGTGGATGAAAATGGCTCTCCGCTCTTCGTGTCCATCCATCGTCATTGCTGTTGCTGCTTGCCCTGTTGCGTCACGTGTGGGTCTAGATTAGATCAGATTCTGTTAACGGTAATTATGCGCCAAGACATATCTTGTCGCGTTGACGTATCTGTCTGTCGATTGTCTGTCAAAAATCAGATGGAATATTCTGTTCCAGTGCATCTCTCATCACCGCCAAGCCCCCTGGCGTCAGACAATGTCTATGTCTGTGTGAAAACGCCACCAAGGAAACATCAATCTATAAATTCGCAAGCCTCTATAATTATACAAATCAGTGCGTAGTTTAAAAGCATAGTGGTTGCTTGCCTCAACATACGTGCGAAAAGTCACAAGTGCTTTCCTTCGCCTTTGAAATAAAAGAGACGACGGGTGACAGGCATGTGTTGCGCAGCAGTCATCAAAAAGAGAAAACACATAAAAGGACAAAGTCCGAAATTCTGTGTAGAAATCTGTTCTATTTTTACACACACATCAGCGGCCTCGCCAGATTTCCGGCATAGACCAGGCCTGGCCAAGCCAGAGACTAGTCTAGGCTTTTGCCAGACGCCCGGGGAATGGGGCAGCATGCTACAAACAGACACAATCTGTGCTGTGCTGCGCCGCTTGTCCACATTCAGCCATTCAATTGGCTATTGAAAGCATGATGCATGTCCGCTGAAAATCGCCCAGGGAAAATTGCCCCCCCCTCATCTGCCTGACTGGCGAGTGAAAAAATGAAGTCATTCAAAAATCCAACACTCTCGACTGCGGCCTTTTTTATATATAAAGGATCCGGCTTTCCTCAACAAACACGGACCTGGCAGTCATTACATTTATTCATTTCTTTCTTCCTCACTTGGTTTTCTCCTTATTTTTCTACACTTTTATTTAGAACACTTTGATATGTATCCCCCAAGCGACTATAGTTACGGCGGTTATCCCCCGCAGGACACCAGCAGGTCAATGGGCGGCGGCGGCGGCCCGCCAGGCGGCAACCAGTATTCGAACGTTAACAATCCGTCGGTAGGCGAGGGAATGTTACGCTTCCAGATGCCCGATGCGCCAGGAGGCGGTGACCCCTTCGGCGGCGGTCCTAGAGGCCCCGGCGGCGGTGGTTATGCACCCAACCCCAACGATAACATCGGCTTCAACCTCGGCGGTGTTGGCCCTGGCGGGTTCGGCGGCCCTCCGGGTGGTCCTCACGGCGGATTCGGAGGTGGTCCTCCGGGCGGGTTTGGCGGTATGTATCCACCACCGCCCCCGGGCCCTGGTGGATACGGCGGCGGACCCTATGGGTATCCTCCTCCTCCTCCACCTCCAGGTGCTGGCGGCTTCTACGGCAACGGCCCTGGTGGCTATAACAACAACAACGGGCCAGGCGGATTTGGCGGCGGCGGCCCCTACGGTGGTGGCGGCGGCTTTAACAACAACGGACCATATCCGCCCACACCCACCTCCGGGCCTCCTGGCGGCGGATTCAACGGCTCTGGCAACTTTAACGGCCCACCGCAGCAGCCACCACGTCCTGGAGGAGGCAACTTTGGTCAGCAACCCCCGCCTCAGCAGCAGCAGCAGCATCAGCAGCAGAGACCTCATTCGATGAACGCAAGCGCACCGGTAATGGGCACCAACCAAGGATGTTCAAATAAGGGTGGTGCGCCGATGAATGCTAGCGCACCCAAGATTAACCAGCAGCAGCAGCAACAGCAAGGCTCATCTGGACCTCAGCCAAGCCAGTTCGGCAAGCAGCAGACAGGAACTCGCTGGGCAAATGTAGAATCATTGTAAGCATCTCAACCTATGACCTCTCTCTCTCCCTACCTCCCTCCCCCAAACGTATACCCCCCCCCCACCACACTTCCTCCACTCCTACTCTCTATCGGAGAATGTTGCTGCAGCACCGCCCCACCTACCATGTTCATATTTATTTCTTTAATATACGCCGCTTGTACACATTCACCTTCTGTTATTCCAGCGCGATTGTTTTGATTTCAACGTTTATTAAACAAACACACAATGTGCATCTGCTCCCGTATGCATATGAACCCTTTTGTCTTGTCTTCATTGTAGCAGCAAGCTGCCTGCTGACGCGATACGTGGCGGTACTTACAAAAACGAGCCGTTTTACATTGGGCGAGCACCGTACAAAGATAGCGTGCAGGTGGGAATGGTGACAAAGACCAAGGATGGTCTTGTGATCACATACGATGGCAAAACCCTGCGATTCCACGAATACGAAGTGCTCTGCGGACCTCCTTCTTCTGTGGAATGGGTATCGATGCACGGCAAATTCGATCCCAAGCTCATTCGCGGCAAGAAGAAGCCCATCAAGTGCGGCAAGGAGAAGAAGGGCGAGATCCTCTATGCCGCAACCACCTCGCAGAACGGCCGCGACTACGGCGGAAAAGTCGGCGCCAACTCCAAGCACATGCTGTATCCTAGCAACGGCAAGGAGGAGAAGGCCAAAGACTATTTCGTATTGTGTCAGATCGATGTATAATTTCACATTCTTCCATTTAATTTATTTACTTTAAAATGCCTCGAGCAATACAAAAAAGGTGTCAATTTTTTAAACATTCAATATTCTATACATAAATGTGCAGCACGCATTACAATCGTTTTTTGAACACGAAAATGTTGGGCTCGATGATAGGGCGATGCGCGTTTAGTCACGGACGTTCACTCGAGTTCCCTTTTTCGTTTTTCGAAAAGTCAGCTGGTCTGCTTGCTGTCATTATGCCAATTCCAGCGGACAAGGTGCGCTAAATTGCCGATTTGACCCTGTGAGTGGCATGCGCAAGTCTATGCCCTTGCCTTTCCTTGGCTCCCAACAAACTGCCAAACAATGGAAAATAATAGTAGAAAAAACGTACCTTTGACACAAGGTTCTGCGGCATAAAGTGCGCATAAATCAAGGAACGCGCATCCGCCGGCATTCCAATTCTTACTGCCCTCTGGCTGACATATCCTTTGCGGCATCGTCTACGGCATATCGTGTCGCTTGAGCATTACAAATTCCGTCCTCTGCTGCGGCCACTGGAATAACCTAATTCCTCTCCCACCTCTCTCCTTACAGATGTTGCTTGGTTTCGAGCCACGCGAGGGGGGTGATGGCGGGTTGTTCGGCTAACCAAGCTCAATTACATCATATCTGAGTTTTAACGGGTTTTTATTTCTGGAGAGGGCGAATTTGACACACCGGAGGTTCGTATCCGTATGATTCTCAACCAACGGAAACACCCCCTTTGACCATTTTAAGGAGAGATGAATAGGGCGATGGGGCGTGCTTGGTGATACTTGGCAGAATTTACCTATAAAAGTGAGCATGCGCTCGATGCTTGCCTGGCAGACTTTTTCTCTTTCGATTTCTACCATATCGCTCGACTTTATCACCTACTTTCCCCAACAAATATACATAATATGTACAATTCTTCGTCCTATTATTCAAGCTCTGGAGGTCTGGATTCTCAGAGACAGCGCAGCTACTACAACGAGTCAAGCCAGTTCTCGCCAGGTGACCCCGGAGGCTTTGTTCTTCCCACGGCAATGAACGGTGCCGACTCTGGCAATTCTTCAAACTGCTGTCCGGCGCCAATGGGATTTGTCCTCCCCAATGTTGCCGTTCAGCACCAGCAAGTGTGGAGCCCCCAGTACCCGACCTCGCAACCCATGTCAGGCTACACCTCACAGTCGTCACCCTCGCCGCCACAACAATACCGCCAAGCACCAATGATGTACCAGCCACCCAGCGGCTATCAACAACAACAGCAGTACTCGCAGCAGCAGTACCAGCAACCACAGCAGCAGCAGCAGCAATATCCAAGCCGCATAGGTCAGCCGCCGTCCTATGGCCCCGTGGACGTTGACCCGACTCCTATTGGACCTTCTCCGTCGCGCTACAATCCCAACCGCTCGCGAGAAAGCACAATGATGATGCAAACTCAGGAGGTTGGCGCTCGCTCTGTCTACTCACCATCCTATGGCTCCCACGAATTCTACCCCCAGCAGCAGCATCAGCACCAGCAGCAGCACCCGGCATACAGCTGGGAGGACTTGCGATACAACAACTACTGAGAACATCGAAGCGAAAAAGACAACACTGCTACTTCTTCACCGTCCTGCACAACACACACACATGCATTTCCTGTCTGCATGCCCGCTTTCAGCACTGCAGTTCGAATAGGAACACTGTACATCGCAGTTATAATTTAAACAAAAAAGCGCACATCTATTCGCGCTGGCGCTTTGACCCTACTTGCTTGTCGCCATCCGAAGGCTGGCCTTCGGTGGTTTCGACAGCTCTAATCTGATCGAGGACCTGCTGCAGCTCGGACTGGAGTCCCTTCAGCTCCTCGCGTTTCCGCTCAAGCACTACCAAAGGGCTGTCGACCCGTTCGAGGACGATATTTGCCCACACCTCTCGGTCCTTCTCAAACCGCTCTCTATGCGCAGTCCTCCGGCTCTCTACCTCGTCTCTGGTCAGCTTCCCGCCGGTGTTCACAATGCAGTTGTTCTTGCGCTTGACATCTGGGCCCTGCTTCTTCGAGTTGAGCTCACCGACCTCAAAGGCATCAATGTGCAGGCCGTTAAACTCTGCTGTGCTCTGCTGACCGAGCATTCGCTGTGTCTGCAGATTCATCTGGGCGATCGTCTTGCCTGGAAGACATCCGGACTCGATAATCTTCATCCAGTTGCCGACGCCAAACTTCATCAGTGCCTTGCGCAAGATCTGTACCTCGTCTTGCGTCCAGCCCGGCGACAGTGTGCAGTTCCAGAGCGATGCCGAGTCGTTCGAGCGCACGACGTTGCGCTGGCCGGTCGGCATGCTGCGTGGCGCCACAACAGTGGGCGCTGGTCTTGACGCTGTGCTCATTGCTGTTATTTATTCGGTACAAGCCAATTTTCACGACGGATATAAACAGCTTTTTTTAAGAGAAAGCCTAGCAACTCAAAAATAAATAAATGTTCAATCCGACAAACTGGATGCTCTGCAGTTGACAATCGGCGCAGTCGCAGCGCAGCGATTGTGGGCAGTCATGGTCATAAAAGCCGATTTCGCCGAAACATCTATAACCGTGGCTACTCGGCAGCACCAATGGCCTTTAGGTGCTCCTGGCGGAACGGGTTATTGTCGGCGTCCGGACGGTTGATCGGAGTCCACTTGGGATCCTCCTTGAACAGACGCATCGCCTTGATATAGTTGCCAGTGTCCAGTGTAAACCGGTGATAGATGCCTGCGGGCACGATAAGCAAGTCGTTCTTCTCGACTGAAATCCTCACCCAGCGATCTTCACGATCTCTGACATCAAAGAAGCCCGAGCCATCGACGATAAACCGGATTTCCTCGTCTTCGTGGATATGCTCCGAGAAGAACATCTTGATCTTTTCCTCGTAGTTGGGAAGGAGTTCGGGCGAAATCGCAATCTCGTCGCGGTTCTTGTACGAGCGCTCGAGGCAGAGGCTGTCTATCTGCGAAAGACACTCGGAGGGGGTGCCCTCGAGACGGCGGTAAAGAACGCCTAGCGCAGAGAGATCCTCAACGCTCACTGGGACGCCAGAGTCGTGCGCCTCGCGCTGGTCGGAGCTGGTGTTGTCGTAAAAGTAGGCACGCATAGCTATGTGAGTGTGTATGTGTAGCGAGATATAATAGGGTAAATTGCAGAGCAAAAAGGGTTATAAATTGTACAGAATGAAAGAGAAGTTGACGGGAATATGCCCGCTTTCCTTTTGCAGCAGTATCACCACCGACACGCAAGAGATAAAAAAAAAAGGAATCCGCCCAGCAGAGCGGTAAATCAGCGCCAGAGCTGAGCCAATAGACCAGCCAGACCTAACGTTGCCGCTGCTGCCTCTGGTGCTGCTGCTGTTGCTGCTTGCTGGCCTTGGCAGGCTCAAGGCTGTTGGTGCTGGCGAGATAGAGGTTGGCGTTGCGCTGGTAGTGGTTCCAGATGTTCGAGAAGGCCACCAGGTCGCTGTTCATCTCGTTAATATCCTCAATCTTCTGGTTCAGCTCAAGCAGTGTCTCGTTCAGCTTGACCACATTGTTTGTTATGCGTGCCAGAATCTGCGTCTGCTGCTCGTCGTACGGATTGCGCATTGGTTGAATGAGACTGTAGGGCGAAAAAAATTAGTAAAAGGAAACCTGAAGGAAAAGAAGAAAAACGTAAACACAAAAGTTTTGATTCTAGAATTTTTATAAAGTACACAAAAGATTCGCTGTTCTTTTTATTCGCTAGGCCTGCTTGCCCTGCTCCTGCATGCCAAGCGTGCGGGTCAGGTACGCGAGCATCTTTTCGTTCTGCGTCTCCGACACGTCCCACTGCTCGAGCACCTGAGGGTTCTTCTTCAGCAGCGACAGCATCTGCGACATGGCCGAGGGCAGCGCCTGCTCAAGCGACATGGGGCAGAGAAACATATCCACAAGGAGATCGGGAATGGTCATGCGCTTCTCGGGGTCCCGCTGCAAACAGTACTTCATCACGCGCATTAGATCCGGCGGCACCAGAACCTTATCGGTACCGTCGGGGTATCGCGGGCTCGGATCGACGTTCGGATCCCTCTCGGTGCCCACCTGCAGGCACCCGGCCATGTACTGCGGGAACAGGATCGGTACGTTCGGATCGGGAATCGACGCCAGCTTCTGGAATAACGCCAGCTGCGCGAACGGCGTCCGGCCGTAGCACATCTGGTACAGGATAATGCCCAGGGACCAGATGTCGCTTGCCCGGCCGAGCTTCATCAGCCGCTTGCCGCCCTCCATGTTCGTCTCCTTGATGGCCTCGGGCGACATGTAGTTCACCGTGCCGACCTGGTTCTCGCGGTGGATGTTCGTCGTGTCGTTGCCAATGGCCTTGGCAATGCCAAAGTCGATCAGCTTGAGCGACCCTCTGACCAGCAGGTAGTTCGCCGGCTTAAGGTCCGCGTGCACCACGCGCTCCTCGTGGATGGTCTGCACGGCGCGCAGCATCTGCTCCCAGTACAGCCGGATCATGTTCATGCCCAGAGGCCGGTCGCCGTGGCGCTTAAGCACGTTGGCAAGATCAGTTTCGCCAAACTCCATCACCATGTGCAAAAGACCACGCTCCTTGGTGATCTCAGCGTCAAACAGCTGAATGATATGCGGGTTGCCTTCGAACCGCCGCAGAAGCATAATCTCATTCACGTAGCCCTCGATGGTCTGCACGTCGGCGCGCGAGAAGGACACGCGCTTGATTGCGAATATCTCGTGCTTTGTCGACATGGCCTTGTACACTTTCGAGCTGCCGCCACGGCCCGTGATGCTGATCTTCTGGTAAGCGCGGCCGTTGACAATGAGCGTGCGCTTTGGGTCCATGCCATTGCGGACAGCCTGCTGCTGGGCTTGGGGCTGAGCCTGTGGCTGTGGTTGAGACGGAGCCTGCAAGTGAGTCGAGACTTGTGACTGAGGCTGCGGCGGTGGCTGTGATTGTGGTGTGTGTAGTTGTTGTTGGTGTTGCTGGTGGTAGTGCTGATGTTGATGCTGATTCTGGTGGGTATGCTGCTGTTGGTGCTGATTCTGGTGGGTATGCTGCTGTTGGTGCTGCTCGATCTCCGGCTTGGTAGACGGCTGTCGCACCTGTTGCTGCTGGTTCTGTTGGTTCTGCTGAAGCATCTGCTGTTGTAGCGCCACAGCAGCCAGATACTCCTTCTGCAGCACTGCCTTGTCCTCGACCGGCGGTAGTCCCATCGCCAACTTGCCACGCTCCTCACTGCCCTTTTGCACCGCAGCCGCGCCTGTCTCCGGAACTGGGCTATTCTTCTTCAATGCCTCAGAGCCGCCTTCCACCTTCCTCGCAAACTGCAGCCTCGGCGACGACACATGGCCGGTGCCCAGATACTCTGGCCGTCCATCATGGGCCGGGCCGCCAGAACTCGGAGCAAACCTCTCGGCGGCCCGCGCGCTGCTCGACCCGCCCTGCAGCTTCGCCGGCCCGTGGCGGTGCGGCTTAGGCTCCGACATCGCATGCTGCTGCTGCTGCTGCTGCTGCTGCACCAAAGCGTCCTCTCCATCCGCCACAGTGCTTCCGCTGCTGGCAGCCTGGGCAGAATCAGATGCGCGCAGGGCGCTTCCGAGAAGCCTCGGGCGCTCGCGCGGCGACCGGTACAGCGGCGACCCGCCACCCGTCCTGCCCTGGTGCTGCTCAAGGCGAGCGGCCGGATCCGTCGGCGACCCGTCGAAGTAAGGCGACGAGCGCTTTTCAGGAAAGCTGCCGGGCGCCGATGTGGCTGGGCGCAGAGAGAAGCTAGGAGAGTTGCGCGCGAGCCGCGGCGACAACGTACCTGCTTCGTTGCGCCTGTCCGGGTTCTCCACCGGCGACCTCACCCTGCTCTGCTGCACGCTGCGCACAGGGGACATCGCCCGGCGCCTAGCAGAGTCGCCGCCCGGCTGAGCGCCCTGCCTAAGCGGGTCGTCGTAGTCGTCTGCGGCGCGCGGGTCGGCAATGCGCTTGCCGGCCGAGTTGATCTCGTCGGCAAACATGGCACCCAGCGACATCCCATTGCCGGCCATCGACTTTGCTGAACCGGCGGCAGGCGGGTCGGGCGAGTGCGAGCGGCTGCGCGGGTTGCTGTTCATTGACACGTCGCTGGCGTCCATCGACCGGTTGCTCGCATACGCGTACTGCTGTTGCTGCTGCTGCTGTTGCTGTTGGGGGAAGGAGCGCAGGGACTCGTTGGCAGTGCTGGCCATGCTCGAGTTTTTGCTCCGCAAGCGCGACGCATAGAAAGTCTGGTCGTGCTCGCCGGTGTTGTCGTCGATCGACAGGAACGAGCTGCGCGCACTCCGGCCGATATCCGACTCGATGCTGCCGGTAAACGCCGAGGTGGCCGAGCTCCGCAGCCGCTCGGCCGAAGACTCGAGCCCGGCGGCAGACGCGCCAATACTGGTCGAGGCAAAGTCTATGGGCGCAGGCATCAGCTCATCGGTGAAGCCCGTGTGGTCAGCGTCGGCGTGCAGGTTCTCCTCGGACTGCGACGCCGAGTCGGCTCTCCGCGGCTTGGCGAGGCCCAACCGCCCCCTGCGCTTCCACCGCGACGTCACCGTGGACCCCTGCACGGGGTGCGGTGGCAGCTTAAACGCCGGCGTCGCGGCCTCACCCGCCTTCTGCTCCGCCTGGTACGACCTTAGCGCCGTCGTCAGTTCCTGGTAACGCGACATCTCCTGCGGCTTTTCTGTCTCTGCGAGTTTGTCGGCTGTCGCCGACGACACGTCGGCCATTTCGACACTCTCCCGGCTGGCATTCGCGTTTGCATTTGAATTGGAAGGCCGTGTGAAGGCTGTGGTGCTGGCCGAGAGTATGTTGGTGGCAAAATTGGTGTTCTCCAGGTCGCTCATGCTGGAGGCGTTTTCGGGGTCGTCGGAGGGGAGGGCGAAGAGCTTGGTCGAGGATGTGGCGGCTGGGTCCGACGGGTAGAGCGAGCGGAGCGCCGGCGGGTCGAGGCGCTTCGGCGACTGGCCGCCTGAAGCGTCCTTGTAGCTGTAGAGCGACATTTCCTGAGTGGGCCGGTAATAAATTAGGTGTGAATGGACGCAAGAGTATGAATAGGATAATAACTGGAGAAACAATCCCGGTCTGTTATCCAAAAAGCTCAAAGCAGACAAAAAAACACGCCTAGCGTAAACAATAGATGCACGTGCACTGGTGATTGATTTGTGCGGATCAGATCAGTATGTTTTTTTTTTTGCCGAGCGAGATTTTTTTTTCTTTTCGCTCTTGCTCACTTGGTAGCAAAAAAAGCAGCTGGATCAGTTGCTAACTCGCACTCTTCATCGACACCTCCTTTTTTTGCCTATATACATTTTTTATATAAATACATTTTTCGACAGATGGCACCTGCACGCAAGACGGCCGGCGCAGCGTCCAAGGGCGCGGCAGCAAAGACAGAGAAGCCCAAGGCACAGAAGCCCAAGGTGCAGAAGCCCAAGGGGCAGCAGGCGCCGAAGCCGCTGAAGGCACACAAGGCCAAGTTCACAAAAAAGGCTGCGCCTGTCGTTGTGCAAGAGAAAGAGGAAGAAGAGGAGGATGAGGAGGCTGTCTCGGAAGCAGAGGCGACCATTTACGAGGAGCTGTCTGACGACTCGGCTATGGAGGACGACGTCTCTGACGTCTCTGACAACGAGGAGGAGGAGGCTTCTGACGACAAGATCGAGATCCCGGCAGACAGCGACATGTCGGACAGCGAGGTGGACGAGGAGGCACTTCTTGCCGGCATCCGGGACAGCTCGGGCGAGACGGACTACAGCAGCGAATCCGAGGCATCCGACAGCGAAGCGACGCGCTCAGCCGACCTCTCCTCGGTGGCAGCCAAAGTGCAGCGCCAGGTGCAGAAGAAGCGCGCGCAGGGCGGCAAGAAGCCGAAGCCCGGAGTGCTCTACGTGGGACGTGTCCCTCACGGCTTCTACGAGGCCGAGATGCAGGGGTACTTTAGCCAGTTCGGCGACATCCGGCGCCTGCGCCTGTCGCGGAACCCCAAGACGGGTCGTTCGCGGCACTTTGCGTTCATCGAGTTTGCGCACGCGGACGTGGCGCAGATTGTGGCTGACACGATGCACAACTACCTGATGTTCGACCGGCTCTTGCAGTGCAAGGTGGTGCCGAAGGAGAAAGTGCACCCGAGGATGTTTGCCGTTAGGAAGCAGCACGTCAGGCCGGGAGCGTATCTCGAGAAAGTGCGGGAGGAGCAGGGCAGGGAGCGCACGCGCGAGCAGTATGAGCGTCAGGTCGGCCGTCTGGTGGCTAAGGAGGAGCGCACGCGCAAGCGTCTGGCGGCGGCTGGCGTCGACTACGAGTTCCCCGGGTACAAGGCGCTGCGGCCCAAGAAGACCAAGCACGTAAAGTTCTGACGGCAGCTGTTTCTTACTTTTGAAAAAAAAACTATAGTTTCTAAGACTCTTTGTTTTACTACACACTCTCCTCGATTACTACGTAGCCAACCACAAGGCCGGCGTCGTGCGACAGGGAGGCGTGGACGGCGAGGTGGGCGAGCTCTGGCCGCCAGCGCACGAGCAGCTGGGGTTTGCGCCGGTCGTTGCTCAGCGTGATGTCGTGCCAGCGCAGCGTCTGGCGCGGGAAGGCGGCCTTGTACGCAGCCTCCTTGAGACACCAGCGGGCGGCCAGGAAGTCCGCCTGCTCGCCGGGCTTCTCGACGGAGGCGAAGCTCGTGTGCTCGAGGGGACTGAGCACGCGCCGCGCAAAGCGCTGCGTGTATGCGGGCCCGCGCGCCACAATGGCGTGGATACGCGCCGTGCTGAGGATATCGACGCCGACGCCTATAATCATCGAGTGGAGTGGGAAAGAAAAGTGGGGGAAGCAAAAGAGCTGCGTTGAAATAAAAAAAAAAAAAGTGAAACTATACGATCTTATCTCCTGGCTCTTATTTTTCTCTCTCTCTCTTGTAATTCTCATTTTCAAATTTATATTTGCCGAAATCCACCACCCTTCTCACCCTCTTTTTTTCACAATACAAAACGCAATGACTGCCCGTGCACTTTCATCGTCGATTTCAAAGGGGCTTCGCGAGCTGCGCGTGCACATGTCGCAGGGGTCGGCCAGCAGCAAGGGCCTGCGCGACTTCATCGTGCAGGCATATCCGGGGCTCAAGCAGGCGCACCCGGGGCTGCCGATTCTGATCCGCGAGGCCAGCGGCGTCGAGTCGCGGATCATTGCGCGGTTCGGTAAGTGTTAAGGCGAAGAGAACATTTTGTTTTTGTTTTTTGCATGCGTTGAGGAAGGAAGGAAGAGACCCTTTGAGAGGAAGAATAGAAAAAAAAAGCATGGAGATGTAACTAATATGTCTCTTATAACTTGTCATCTTCTCAGTAGAGCATGGGCGTGAGCGCAAGATCGTGGTTGATGACCTGACGGTGGGCGACGTCGAGCAGCGGTTCCGGACGCTGGTGGCTGGAGAAAAATAGGGAGCCGTCCAGTTTTAGCTACACCACTGCCACATTTTGTCTAATAAAAAAGTGAATATTTCTGCCATGTCAAAATCGTCGATTCGTCTACCAAAAACAAGGTCAACATCTGCAAAACATCTCACAGATGGCGAATAACCATTCACATGAACGCCTTTGTAACAAGCTATTGTTAGGAAGTAGGTGGCGACGTAAAATCACTGTTATTTAGCTGTTAATTGCGGGCAGTTACTAATCTTCACTGCTCAGATATTGAACTAACTTGGTACCGTTGACATGGAATAATTTTTTTTTATTTTTGGAAATACTAGAGTGTATAGTGTACTTTTGTGCCGAGCTGCTGTAACTAAAAGCTACAATACATGAAGCAAGGATAGCGGTAGCCACATGTGTATTGCCTGCTCGTTGGATATGAAAATTGCAACAACAAAAACACCCATGACAAGGTCAAATTTCCTCCTTGAGTTCAATGTTTTGTATATAGACAGTCAAGATTATATCCTGACATGTCACATTACTATGCATGGAATGATTGCACTTTTTTATGTCAATACACTATGAAGTTGCACACTTCCATCTAGTAAAAAAAAATATAGATCCAGCTGCTTTGCCAATTCTCAAAGTCATTCTCAGTATTTCCTTTTGTTACAATGTTTTTTGTTTAAAGAAGTACAAGCTCACCTCCCTTCTCACGCTTGCACTCAGCTTGCAATCACTGAAAATTATTTATAATATCCTTTTGGTATAATCTCTACAACGGGCATGCGCTAGTCAGTTGATCACTAATCTCTCTATGTACTCACTATTCTACCAACCAGCTGCTCAAGTGTCAGAACGTGTTCTCAGAATTTGATATTCCGATTTTCCACTATCTAAAGACATATTTTCACATAGCACGGTATCCCGCTAAGCCTTCATAGTGCAACTTTCAGTTTGACTATAAAAACCAACAAACATTTTACCACCCTGTCTACATAAACTTGTAAACACATCATCAACCTCTATCAATACTTTAACACATTAAATTCAATTAACAAGCAAACATGCCAAGTGATGGTGAAGCAGAGATAACTGTTTGTGGAAATGCAGTTCTCTTTTCCTGTCCACAATTGGGCAATCAGATGGATCCGCCAAGCTAGAGGCATTCCTTGGCAATCCTGGAGTATTCCTTATGCAGAATCTGGTACAGTGGGTGGACTTAAAGAGTATCTTGCAACAAAAAAGTATAACTTTTATTATTATAATTTCGGTCTTTACTATTATAGTAAAACCGCGAAAAAGTGGTATAATTGTGCAAATTCAACTAAGCTTGCCAACATAAAGGATGGAAACAATGAATCAATTCTTTACCTTGGCTACTACAACTAGTGCAAGATAATCCTAACTATTCAACTATTGTTTGGATAATGGATTTTCCTTTGAGTACAGTGATGCAGTCAGAATTCAATGATATGTCACCACATGTAATCGCTTTAATTTTTATAATAAATCTATGTTGCTTATCGAGTTAGGGTTATAATGTTTAAAGAATTTTTTATTCTCAAAGAAACCAACGACCAGAGTAGCCGGCCGTTGGTTTCCTTTTAAACAGAAAATACCTAGCTATTTTGTCAGAGGAATCGCCGAGAACGTTTGCTGTATCATTTCCATGTCAGCGGGCGTTTCTGCTGGTGATATGGAACACCAGCAGATCCGCGCTGCATAACATATGCTCATATTTTTTTAATAGAACTCGCAGAAAGAACAACCTGAAATTATAGTGTATCCCTGTAATGCAGACGACAGTTGAAGGTTACTCAAACTTGATGCCCTGGGCCAGCGGCAGCGCGCCGCTGTAGTTGATGGTGCACGTCTGCCTGCGCATGTACTGCTGCCACGCGGTGCTGCCAGACTCGCGGCCACCCCCCGTCTCCTTCTCGCCGCCGAACGCGCCGCCGACCTCGGCGCCGTTGGTCGGGATATTGACATTGACGATGCCGCAGTCGGAGCCCTCCGGCCCGATCCAGCGGAACATGTGCTCGGGCGACGCCGTGAACAGGCTGCTGCTGAGCCCCTGGGCCACCTGGTTGTTCCACTGGACGGCCTGGTCGAGGTCGGCGTAGCGCGACACGTGCAGGATGGGGGCGAACACCTCGCGCAGCACCACGGGCGCGTCGTGCGCAATGCTGGTCAGCGTCGGCTCGACGAAGAACCCCGGCAGGTCGCCCAGCACCCGGCCGCCGCAGAGAATCCGCCCGCCCTGCGCGCGCACGTCCTCGACGCCTTGCTCGAACGCCGCGACGGCCGCCTTCGAGTGCAGCGGGCCGCAGAGCACGCCGGGCTCGAGCGGGCTGCCCACGCGCACCTGCTTGTACGCGGCCACCAGGCGCTCGACGAAGGCGTCGTGGATGCTGTCGTGCAGCAGGAGGCGGCGCGCCGTGGTGCAGCGCTGGCCGGCGGTGCCG